>WAAB01007256.1:0-29673 GCA_013389865.1 Piaya cayana | reverse complement strand
CTCCCACACTGGTCAGCCAGCGGCATTGGAAACACTTTTCCTTCCCCGCTCAGCTTGCAGCTTTGGAGCCCTTCTCCTCCATTCTTCAGCTCTGGAGACTCTCTCCCCCACCAGTCAGCCAGCAGCGTTGGAAACTTTCTTCCTTTGCAGCTCAGCTTGCAGCTCTGGAGCCCCACTCCTCCAGTGCTCATCTTCTCTGGGTACTCTTATGGCTCTGGGGATCTGTTGTCCCAGTCCTCACAGGTCTCCAGTCCACTGTCTATGGTCCAAGTGCCTGTGGTCATGTCAAGGGTCACCAGATGTCACAGTCGGGGCAATCCACAACACATAGAAGTTGTGGGCCAAAAGACCATCTTTATTGATTTTACAAGACTTTTTATACTCATTCCTGAGCTGCACGTCCATGCATGATTGGTTTAGCTAAAGACCGACAGTTCATAATTGGATGACTCCTTCTCAGTTCTAACTTCATAACTGGCTGATTCCACCTGTGACCTGGTACCTTCCTAATCTTGTTTACTCAGCTTTTCTTGGTGCCTTCTGGTACCTATCCAAGGATACACGGGCATCTACTCAAGGCCAATGTTTAAGTTCACACACTCTAACTCCTTGGACCAGCCGAGATTTCTCACAGAACTTGAAATGTATATTCAAGTCTTTAGAAAGAAGTTCCAGTTCATCTTGTGCATGCATGTTGGGTTTTCGACAAGCAGGAGTTAGTGTCCACAGGAACTAAACTTGAGTTGAATTTTAGGATCTGTGGATAGAACTTTCTGGGTACTATTCAGTGGTTTGGTTTTCCAGTCTTTAGTATGGGATAGTATTTCTGGATGAGGAATCGTGTCACTTGCTTTTGATACTAATAGCAGGATTGGTAAAATGTAAAGCCTTCAGCTGATTCTTGGCAGAACTGAGTGCAGCTAAGTTACTGCACTAGGGTCTCCAGGGAATCTGTCAGAGTTCGAATAGCGTCTGGATGATGCTCTTACTCATGGTTTTGGTTTAGGTAGTCAGACTTGATAATTCTTATGGGTCATATGATTTATTGTATGATTTTGTAAGTATTTTGGCATTCTGCTCTTTTAATTAGTACTGAATACTGAGGTTGAGTAAGCCAGACATTCAGATGTTTGATTAAGAGATTTCACTCAAGGATAAAAAATTTTACAACAGCCTTTATGTATTCAGACTGTGCTTTGTGCAGATATAGTACCAGATAAATCTGATGGGAATTCTGCTCTGACTTGGGAATATATACCAGGTGTTTAATGTTAGTTGTCTGTGACTAAACAGGTCTCTTAGTTGTTCTTCAGATCCATCTAAGTCTTTGAGATAGGTGCTTCTATTTCCAGTATACAAACTTGCAATACTTTAAACTTCACCACAAAATTAGAAGTTACAAAGATTGGCATGGCAAGGTTTTTTTAATATGTCTGCCCAGAAGCAATTTTTTTAATATACTGGATGTGGAATCTGGACTATAGAAAATCAAGTGTTGCAGAACATGGGTTTTGCTGGCTGTAGATAGTGGGCACAGAACTTTTAGGTTGTGTTAGGGTGAAGGGATACCCTGGCAAGGGTAGAATTTGCTATGAAGGATATGTGTGCACTATAAGCCTCAGACCAAGAGGACTGGCCAAAGCTATTACTCCAGGCTTCCATTTAAGCTCTTTCACAGCATAACTGTTGAGGTAGAAGAGAGACTGATTTTGAATGCTGAATAAGAAGTGTACCTTTCATAACTCCACATATAATTTAATGTTAGTCTCTCAGTTGCAAAAAACTATATGGACAAAATATAGATAAATCATCATCTGGTAGTAAGTATGCCTCATATAACGTAAGAGTGCTTCACATGACGGTGTGGGTTGACAGCTGGCTGAACATGAGCCAGCACTGTGCTCAGGTGGTGAAGAAGACAAACATCTATTCTGGCATATATCAGAAATAGTGTGGCCAGCAGGAGTAGAGAAATAATTGTACACTTGTACTTGGCGCTAGTGAGGTTTCATTGCAAATACTGTTCAGTTTGGAGCATCTCACTGCAAGACATTGAGGTCCTGGAGCTGTGCAAAGAAGAGAAAAAAAGTTGGTGAAGGGGCTGGAGAACAAGTCATGAGGAGCGGCTGAAGGAACTGTGGTTGGATAATCTAGAGAAGAGGAGGCTGAGAGGAGACCTTATTGCTCTACAAATACCTGAAAGAAGGCTGTAGGGAGGTGCACGTTGATCACTTCCCCAAGTGACAGGTGATACGATGAGAGTACATAGCCTCAAGTTGTGCAGGGCGAGGTTTAGATTGGATACTATGAAAAATTTCATTATTTTAAGACTGGTGAAGCATTGGAACAGGCAGCCCTGGAATACAGAGGAGACACCATTCTTGGAGGTGTGCAAAAAAATTGTAGATGTGGCACTTCGTGACATGGTTTGCAAGTTGTGGTGGTGGACTGATGATTGGACTTAATCTTAAAGGGCTTTTCTAAACTTCATGATATCTATGATGCTTAACCTTCTTACTGAAAAACAACTTGCACACACATATTGCAAGTCTTTACTGTAAAGAACAGACTCTGTCAAGGAAAAGGGAGGTCTCATCTTTAAGATTAGCACTCAGCAAATTCATGATACAATCTGCAGTAGAGAAAAACACGTGACTGATGTATTCAAACTGTCTAGCTTTCTCCTAGCTCCTAGTAACAGGTACTTGCATGCAATTCAGAGGCACTTAACCTGGTCAAAGTAACAAGTCACTGAGATCAGTGTGTCCTGCATGAGACTTGTGTTCTTAAAAGGATGCCCTACTGTATGCACTGATAAGTCTTTGTCTGAAGCAGTGCAACTAACATCCATTTCTGTTCATGGGTGAAAGTGGTGAGTTGTTTTTCTGAGCTGTCAGTGAGGTTGCAGGGCTTTGTGTGAGTCGAGAAATACACAGCCTGATACCCCCCAACTGAAGTTCCCTGCACTCTTTCCCATCAGTTGTTTCCTTCAGTCTTCCTTTGTGTTTCCTCTGCTGCCTCCTTCTCCAGTCCTGGGTTTGTAAATGCAAATTGGGCATGCTGTGACTTGGAATCATGGATTGCAGAACAATCCAGGTTGGAGGGGACTTTGGAAGATGATCTGTTTCAGCCTTTCAGGGAAAATTAATCTGTACGAGATTGTCCAGCACCCTGTTCAGTTGTGACTTGTAAATCTCCGGTGATGGGGAATCTACCATGTCTCTGTGGAGGTTGTTCCAGTGATTGATTGTTCTCAGTTTAAAAGAATGTAAATTGAAATGAAACCTCTCCTGGTACAACTTGTACCCATTGCCCCATGATTTCTCCATGTGTCACCTTGTGAAGACAAGGCCTCCATTTTCTTTTTAGCTGCTGTTTTAAGTACCTGGTGCAATCTCCCAAGACTTCTCCATGGTGGAAAGTTTTGAGTCCTGCATGCTTTTCTCATGGGGGTCTACATTCAGCCCTTTTGATTATCTTGTGACCCTTCTTTAGACCTTCTCCAGTGTGTCCGTGTCTTGTTTTGTTTTCTTTTGTTTCAACTGGGGGGGCAGAGCTGGGTCCAGTACTCCAGGTGTGTTGTCCAAATGCTTCTTGAATATTGTCAGGCTTGGTGCCATGACTGCTTCTCTGGGGAGCTGTTGCAGTGCTCCACCACCCTGTGGGTGAAGAACCCTTTCCAAATACTGAACCTAAAACTCTCCTGGCCCATCTTCCTACCATTTCCTAGGGCCTGTCACTGGTCACCAAAAAGATGAGCTTCTCCTTGCCTTGTGAGGAAGCAGTAAACTGCTATGAGGTCTCCCTTCCAGTCTCCTCCAGGCTGAACAGACCAAGTGACCTCAGCTGTTCCTTATAAGACCTCCCCTCTAGATCCTTCAGAAACATTATGGCTCTCCTCTAGACACTCTACGGTCGCTTGATATCCTTTTTATGCTGTAGTGTCCAGAACTGCACACAGCACTCAGGGTGGGGCCACACTAGTACAGAGTAGAGCAGGACAATAGCCTCCCTTGACCAACTAGCAATATCGTGCTTGATGCACCCCAGGACACAGTTGCCCCCCTTGGCTGCTGGGGCACAGTATTAACTCACGTTTGACTTGCCATTAACCAGAACCACCAGATCCCTTTCTGCAGGGCTGCTTTCTAGCCTCTCCCTCCTTAGTCTCTATGTACATCTGGGCTTGTGTCCCAGGTGCAAAACCCAGCACTTGCCCTTGTTAAATTTTATATGTCTGGCAATTGCCCACCTCTCCCACTTGTCCAGATCCCTCTGCAGGGCCTCTTTGCCCTCAAAACTGTCAATAGCTCCACCAAGATTCATGTCATCCATGAACTTTTCCAGTAGACCTTGAAGTCCTACATCTAGGTCATTTATGAAGATGCAAAAGAGTATTGGTTCTAAGATGGGTCCCTGCAGAACCCCACCAGTGGCTGGTCAGCAGCCCAATGTAATCCCATTCACTATGACTCCTTGAGCCTGGCCCATCAGCCAGCTGATCACCCACTGCACTATGAGTTTATCCTGGGGTCTGAGCCTATCATTCGTATTGAAAGCAGAGGCAAAAAAAAGACATTAAATGTCTCTGTTTTTCAATATCCCTAATTGTTGTGAGGTGTCCATGCTCATCAAGTAATGGGCCAATGTTATTTCTGGCCTGCCTTTTGTTATTCACATATTTTAAAAAGCCATTTTTTTAATCCTATACAGTGCTGGCCACCTTCAAGTCTAATTGAGCTTTGAGTGCACAAGTTTCTACCCTACAGTGGTGAACAGCTTCCCTGTAGTCTTCCCATGTCACCTTCCTTGTTTCCACTTGCCATCCACCATTGTTTTATGCCTCAGTTCAAGCAGAAGATCCCTGCTCAGCCCGGCTGACCTTCTGCCAGATCTGCTTGTTTTCAGCATTTCAGAACTGCCTAGCCCTGTGCTCTTTGGAAGTGGGACTTAAAAAGTGACCAGCACCAGTGGACCCCAGCACCTTCAGACACTTTTTCCCAGGGGACCTTACTAAGCAGTCCCCTGAGCAACCTGAACTCTGCTTTCCTCATATCCAGAGCTCAGGTCTTGTTGTCAGTTTTCCTCCTGTTACCTTAGATGTTAAACTTAACTGCTTCAAGTTGGTTGCTGTGACGAAGGCTGTCTCCAATCACCATTTCACCCACAAGACCCTCTCTGTTAACTGGCAGCAAGTAAAGAAATGCACCTTTCCTGGTAAGTTCCCTCAGAACCTATGCCATGAAGTTATTGTCTAGACAGTTTAGGCATTTTCTGTACCTGTTTGTACCAGCTGTGTGGTACTCCCAGTTGATATCTGGCAAATTGAAGTCCCTGATGAGGACAAAGGCAGATGACTTGGAGGCATCCCTTAGTTCCTGAAAAATAACTCATTAGTGTCATCATCCTGGTTGGGTGGCCTTTGGTAGTCTCCCACAATGACAACTGTTTTAATTACCTGTCCCTTAATACTTACCCAGAGGCTCTCAACTACCCCATCAACAACTGCAACTGAAATGGGCAGGCAACCATAGAAGCCTGTACTGCAAACCCCTGGTGAAGGGTAATGTCCAGTCAAGTCTGAACACTTTTTAAAGGACAGAGACTCCACAAGCTTCTAGGCAATCTGTTCTTGTGTTTCTCCACCCTTATAGTTAAAACATTCATGGGGATTTTCCTGTAGTTCAAGCTCGTGCCCATTGCTTCTTCTGGCACAAGAGAACCACTGCAAAGTCTGCCTCTGTCTTCTCTACCCTGTTCTCCCTAAAGTTTCTTAAGGTTGAACAGTGCCCTTCCTCTTTCAGCCTCCTCTCCCAGGAGGACACACTAAAGGCAGCATTTTAGGAAGGCAGTATAATATATTTAGCAAGCCTCTGGCCTGGACAAGAGCACACTCTCCTGGGTGGAAAACTGGTTGGATGGCTGGGCCCAGAGAGTGGTGGGAAATGGAGTTAAATCCAGCTGGAAGCCAGTTACAAGTGGGGTTCCCCAGAGCTCAGTGCTAGGTCCAGCCCTGTTCAATGTCTTCGTCAATGACCTGGATGAAGGCNCCTCTGTACTCAGCACTGGTGAGACCGCTCCTTGAATACTGTGTTCAGTTCTGGGCCCCTCACCACAAGAAGGAAGTTGAGGCTCTGGAGTGAGTCCAGAGAAGAGCAACAAAGCTCTGGTGAAGGGGCTGGAGAACAGGCCTCATGAGGAATGTCTGAGAGAGCTGGTGGGGTTGTTCAGCCTGGAGAAGAGGCTGAGACCTCACTGCTCTTTATAACTACCTAAAGGAGGTTGTAGAGAGGAGGGTGCTAGCCTCTTCTCCCAAATGACAGGGGACAGTACAAGAGGAAACGGCCTCAAGCTCCGCCAGGGGAGCTTTAGGCTGGACATTAGGAAAAATTTCACAGAAAGGGTCATTGGGCACTGGATCAGGCTGCCCACAGAGGTGGTTTGAGTCACCTTCCCTGGAGGTGTTTAAGGGTCAGGTGGACGAGATGCTGAGGGGAATGGTTTAGTGTTTGATAGGAAAGGTTGGACCCAATGATCTGGTGGGTCTCTTCCAATCTGGTTGTTCTATGATTCTATGAAAGTCCAAGATCTCCCTACATAAGCACAATGCTGAAAAGATGAGTTTGTTATGAATCGTCTCCACAAGCTACCAGTTTGAGTTATTCATATCAGTTTATTCAGTAAGAATGTCCTTAGGCTCTAATGGGTCTGGCATTCTTATTTTTACTGACAGATTAATGAACTGAATGCTATACGTGAGGGATTTTGAAAGATATTCAGCTGTGAAGGCCTGAAGAAGCTAGTTTCTACCAGAATTTGGAAACTGCATGTAAACCGGCAAATATTTTATGAGGCAGGAGGTCCACCAGTGTCTTTTGCAAGCAAGGATGCATCACTGTGTCCCCACTACAAAGCCACTGAGAAACCTGTACTCCTGGGAAGCATTCGGCCAAGTACAGCCACCAACCTGCTTCCACGTACTAATTAATGCTACTTCTGGTCAGCAGAGGGCAGTAGCTCTATGATCAGGAAGTCGAGGTCCACGACTTTGCTGCAAATAAGATCTTCATGGATTCTGCCTTCCTCCGTCCCTTTTTCTATACATCTTACATCTGCTAGTCCTTACGGCTTCACTAAGGTAACACAGAACGATCTTTTCTCATGGACCAAATCTCTACAAGTGTATCCCATCATTTATCTTCCTGCCCCAACTGCTCCTTCTCTTTCCCACCATTCAGAAGTCACTGAGGTACTATGGAACTATTCCCAAAAAAAGGGAGCTGAAAGTCTCTGCTTTGCCCAAGTATAGGCTGAATTTGCACTTAAGGTTAAATTCTGTCAACCAGGTAAGTTTCAAAGGCAAAAAATATGAAACAACCGAAATTTTACACAGGATGCATACATATTTTATTTTGGGAAATACATTAAAAATCATTTCTTAGTCTAGGATACCTATACAGAATTCAGAATATGCAGAGTGCCCTTTTAAAGTCAAGAAACATCTGTCAAATGTACAAAAGCATTACAGAGAAACACTTGTTAATCAAAGCACAGTACATGGATGCCACTTTTCAACAGTTCAAAACAGTCCTTAAACCAGTGCAAATTTTATTGCATTAAAGAAAAATTCCCAGCTCACTTTATAAATTCATAATTTAGTCACACTACATCCTTTCATCCTCATTACAATACAGTTTCATTTAAGCTCCTAAAAGGAGTTTAATGTGCTTCTAAAACCAGAAAAAAATCCCTTTTATTTGCACCATTGATTGATGCAGATTGAAAGAACACATAAGAACCCCATCCATTTCTCTTTGCATGCATCACAATATACAGCACAGTAGAATACAGAATTAGAGCCCAATTCAACCATTCAGTTTCAAGACTCAAAAGTTACAAGGGTGTTTGTTTTTTAAAAATGTCCATAATGAAAAGCTGATATACAGAAGGCACCTTAAGATCTTTATTAGTGGAAAGGAAAACTTTGTTTAAACTGTACAGTTACGTGAATTAAGACAATCCGCTTATCACTTGATGAAATAACATTATCTGCATTGAAATAATAGTCAAATTAAAAGTTTTAAAAAGAGAAAACTACCGAGTGGATTCTTTAGTTACTTATATTTTAACAATTTATTTTAAAAATATAATTTCTGTTATCTAATTTAATATACACTTTGAAAATATCCCCTATCTTGCAGTTATTCAAGGAAAGCAGTAAACTCAGTGAAAGGTATATTATTCTAGCTGCAGCAATACAAAAAGCCACTAATTCACAGTTAAAATGGAATAAAATTACTCATTCACAAGTGCAATGTAGCTTGAGCTTAACCAATGTGAAATTCCACTAGGAACAAGTCTATGTTACTTGGAAAGCAAATGAACTTAGTTTGAAACATATATACTAAAAGAAATACTTTCAATTAAAATTGTCTGAGTTATATAAATGTGAAGAGAGGATATAAGTAACATACAGATGCTTCTAGTAACATGTAAAAGCTGGTACCTATTACTGTACCAGGACTGCACACCATTCTCCTATACCTATAGGGTTTTAAAAGTTGTCATGTCTTGGAAATGTGCCAAATATGCTTGTAATGCCTAAAGAAAAACTTTCACTTAAGAATCCTGATTTAAAACACTGAAGACCCCATTTGTTGTTTTAATTCTGTAAAAAAATATGTATTTTGATATGGGCACAAAAGCTGTATGTAACCTTCATAGCCAAGTGAAAGGTATCTTCTCAGCATAACTGACTGCAGTTCAACATCCTTAGGGCAACAATTTTGGGAAGCCTCTCCGTGATAATCATTATTCCAACACAAACTTTTTAAGTTCTTAGGCTTACCTGAAAATCATTAACAGTTTGAATGCACATATGTAACCACTTTGGTTTATACCCTTGCTTTGTGCACACATCCCAGATTTTGAAGTTAATAATGGACTGCAACAATTTTTTTCACATTCATAAGTGAGAATTCCAAAATAGACACAGAAGAGCCACCTCCTCTGAACACCAGCTGTGGCCCTACAAGCCAGAGTATTTGGAGGCAAGAGTTTTGCAAGTAGGAGAAGTGCTGCTTCATTTGCCTACAATGACAGGAAAAAAAACCCAAGATCAAGCTTATTCACACCCTTCCTTCACAACACACTGTGCTGCTCATTCATGCATTACAGATTCAGATAAATCTGATTTAATAGGATGTGTAAATTTATAAGCATTTGTAGGTAACTAAGTCACTCCTATGTATACCAAGAAGTTCATACTAAGACTCACAAAAAAAACTTATTATGCCTTCAGTTACCAATTTTTAGAAGACTAAAGTGTTTGCATTGCACTCAAAAAACATTCAAAGCCTTTTCTGTGAATACTTTTGGCCAGAATTTCAAGCATAGGAGTACTGAGCCATGTTAAGCTATTTTATGCAATGCTCTTTTCTTATACATGCTCTCAGTTCTTTCAGCGTTCAAACTAGGGAAGCCAGCATCTCAGAAAGTTTGTGTAGGATATCCTGCAGTCTCTGTAGGAGGAGGCCTGGTAGTTAAAGGAAGAACAGGAAGTGCCATCATGCATTTTAAAGGAGAGAAAGCATCTAGGAAAAAAAGTAAGTTCTTAATTCCTTTCAGATTTTTGTGAACTTTTTCCTGCCAAAATAAGTATCTCCTTAAGATGAAAATTTAATAAACAAATAACTTTGAGAGATCTTTTCATTTGAACTATATATTTCCTCCAAGAACAATCTGATTAGTTATCTATTAAAAACAAGGCATTAAAAAAATCCATAAAATAGCAAGTGCTCTCTTTTGTCATTCTATATTAGAGAACTAATGTCAAGAGGCAGATTCAAGATTTCAACTAATAACATGCAGACTTCAGTCATTATGATATCCAGGTAAATACAACAGGAAAAGAAGTTACTTTGTACCATACAGAAATGCCAATATGCCAGAACAAATCAAAGCAAATTGAATGTCACCAACTATTTGAAACAGCCCTCAATGGATAGATTTCCGTTGTAATTCAACAAGCTGGGACAATTTAAAAATAATTAAAACTGGATTCCTTGGCAAGTTGCATCACGTAATCATGTGGTTTGTCCATTTAAAACTCAAAAATTGTGTTTGTATAACTGTATGTTTAAGATCAGTATAGAATTACACAAAAATTTGCTAATTTGATTTGTATAAGTTATAAATTGTTTGGACACATACTTCAGAGAGACTCTTACTTTAAAAGGATGGAACCGCTCATGTAAATTATGCAATAAGAGAAGAGAAAAAAACGCAAAGAACCAAGCTCTACTCTTCCATTGTGATGTAGGTCAGATTCTGCAAGCACTCATACATAAACCCAAAAGAATAAAGAATGAAATAAAAGTCTGTGTGTGCTTTCTTGCTTTTAAGTGTTGAAAAAGCACAGTATTTTCATTAGGAGAGAATCTGTCCAGACAATATCCCCATATTAAGTTAGGATCAGCACTTTTAGACAAAACACAAGGCATCAGCCTATAATATAAATGTATTTTGTCACAAATAGTGCAAATCCTGTGGTTTAGCCTCATGAAAAAAAAAAGTTTTGTTTTCATGTAGAAGCTATTCCAGACAGATATTCATCCCTTCTCATTTTCAAGAATGAAAAAATTTGAGAGAGTAATATGAAGTAAATACATCCATATTCAGATGCAAATATCGTTTTAGCTATGCTCCTTTAAAATCCTGAAATATTATTCTCTTTTCTTTAGGAATAATTCCTTTAGAAAAGCCATACCATTAAATTTCAGCGAAAATAAATTGGAATACATCTTATTGTACTCCTCAAGTCACAGAAATATTTGAACTGTTGAATAGTATCCAAGCTCTTCTTGCCAAGTCTATAACTACTGCAGTAAATTAGATATGTGAGGTGAAAAAGTGTTTTACCTACTAGAAGCAATCCAGCTTTTCAGATCATATGCTCAAGCACTTGTGCGAATATACACCTTGAAGACCACATTTATAAATACATTATCATTGAAATATTGAATTTGGACTATCAGTGCAACATAATTAACCCACAGGGTAGTATGAAACCATGAGAGAGGGTGATAAAGAGTTTAAGGAAAAGGCATTTTTTAAGCATACGTTCAGACAGTATAAAGCATATATTTTTTTGACAGTTATCTGTTTGATAAACCTTGTATGTATGCTAATGCCATCTAGGCTTCTTGTCTAATTTTTAGAAAGCCATCCATTTCTGAGCTGCTTATTGTAGAAGCCTATCACTCTTTTGGAGAAAGCAGTACATTCAAAATTTGTCAGATAAAAAATACAGAAAAAATGAGTGTAAGTTTCTGGTTTTTACCATTGTCGGTATTCATTATGAAAAGGTCAGTCCAAGATAATTTAGAATACTGATTGGGATAAGGGTCAGAAGAAGAGCAGCAATTTTAGGTACTATGATTGGCCAAAAGCAACTGCACTGCAACTTCCAATCCAAGAGTTCAAGTATTTACATTCCTACCTATGCACTGTGCAACAGTGAAAAGATCCCTCTTTCAGTAAAGGTCATTTTAAAAAAGTAGGGAAGAATCTAAGTACTCTGCGGCAGGAAAGCCATTTGACTGAAATAAAAGTATTGGTGGCCCTTAAGAAAGTCAACAACTTTAAGCTGCTGTTTAATCATCACCTTTTTGAACGATTTGATAATGTGGGGGAAAGATTTGAGGAAGGAAAAGGAAAAACATATTTAGGAAAAAAACCCAGATCAATCACTGAAACCAACTCACTCTACTAATATAGTTTTACAACACTTTAACATACTTTACACTGTCTTATGAGATGAAAGACAAGAGACTATGTGTTGTAATTCAATGAAATTGCTTTGACAAATTGCTTAATTATCGCCTTTTGGGATTCAATGTGTATACACTATCATGCTCCTGGTTTGTTCACCTCCACCTTTGTCTCACAGAAGTTTATTAGGTGTTATCTTCACTTCTAAATTAAAGGTGCTCCAAAGTACTTCCTACAACACTCAACTCTGCTGCTTGGTGGAGCATCTATTTTCTGCATCTTTTCAAGAACATCCTTTGGTAGCTTTTGATACGCAAGCCTGTATTCACTATCAAAGATCTCTGAAACAGAAGAAGCATAGTTTGAAGTTATTTAAGAAACCATGTACAGTGCACGCTACTGTTCCTATAAAATATGTTCAAGAAAAGCCATGGGTTTGGGGTTTTTTTTTCCCAAAACACATCCTCTCAGAGGACTTGAAAGGCTTCTTCACACTGCAGCATCACAATGCATCACAGTTGGATGCCCAATACTTGCACCATTGTGCAGTTTGCCTGTTCTCAGGGCATTTCCCCAGTTACATCCTGTAAGGGGATCACTTGGCCTGCACAGTACAAAACAGAAGTCAGGGCAGAGATCAGGAAGGTGTGAGCAATTATGTGGTTAGGCGATGTAGGTCTTATATGTGGATCAGAGAAAGATGGACAAGACTGGGAACAAGTTTTCAAAGAGTCAAAGCTTCCAGCTAATAAACTTTTTAAAAATAACTGACTATTGGTTTCAAGCAAAGACAAAATTAAGGGCCGTATCTGAATTACATTTTCATAAAAGTACTATCTACTTGAAGGGTGACAGCACAGTATTTTTCACTAAAACACAGCAACTGAAGAGTTACTTCGAAACTCATGGATGGAAGGTCTTCATATATTCATATTTCGTACACAAGCAATATGCACTTCACAGTATATTTTACTTACCAATGTCAATGTTCTCTCTTCCAAGAGACACCAGAGACAGGAAAAGAATTTCTCTGTAAAAACTCCTAGGAAATATTTTGAAGGACAAGTTAATGAAAGCACCAACTATTTTAAGTTCAGAAAATCAGTGTTGAAAATGCTAATCTTCCATTATGTAGTTTCTGTGGGTGTTCTGTTCATCTTTCTTGTGAATAAAATGACTGATCTACATGATAAGTACCTTAATGTTTTCTCATACCTCTAGTTTCTCATATTTTTCCTTACAGTATCACCAAATCCCAGCACCTACATTTTCTATGCAAAATCCCTCTGCTAAACATGCCATAAAAATTCCAGAAAAACAAAAAATATAAAAATAAGCACCACTTACTTATTAACTCATTCCTGCTTGAGGTGAAGTACATGGAGCAGGTGTATTTCAGAACACCCACAACTTTATTTTTTTGTTTCAGAACGTGATAATCTGTCTCAGAACTGATATCACTACAAAATGATATACTGTTCTTTTCCTTGCAGAACTCATAAAAGTTCTTCTGTAGGCAGATTAGTTCTTGTTTCTTTTTAATAATTACAAACCATAGAAGCAAAGATGACTTAGCATGGTTGACTTCAAACACTTCTTTTATCTGCTGTAATTTACTTCAGAGACCGTGGGTTTGTACAATGATGTCTTTGAATTGTAGTCCTGACAACAAAATGTATTGAAAAGTGCTATTTACATGTCTTCCTTTGTTTGTGCACCCGCTTTTCTTAGTCAGTACTCCAGGTTGGTAGAATTTCAGTAGGTATAACTATATAGTTTGTTGGACACTGCAATACAATGCTAAATGCTTGTATTAATCAATTTGCTATATGTGAAAAAACACCAGAATCTCCAATTTTCTTATTAACTTGTAAAACTAAAAATTCCAGAGACACATTTATGGAATTATCATTGAAAAGTGTATATGGTTTTATTTTGTTTAATTTTGAGGGGGGGGAAAGTAAGAAGTTATTATCCCTTTACCTCTGTCGTTTCACATCTGGTTTAACTTTCTGTAGGAGAAGGTTGATTGGTTTATCAACATCATTGTTTTGAATGCTTAGTCTGATGTTCTCCAACAAAGTGTGTGTTGCCTGCTGATCTTCTGTGGAGGGTCTCTTCTCAGACGAATCTAGGAAATGAAAGAGTATAGATTATTAAAACAGGAAAAATGGAAAAGCTTCTTTTCCACTTTAATAAGCAGAGGTATTTCAGAAAGTAATATATTCATATATGCGTATCTATGCACATACATATACAGACAGAAATTCTATTCAATCTACAGAAATAGATTGCAATGGAAAAAGGTTTGTCTGCTTTACTTCGTCTGTCTTTGCTCCACCAAGAAAGTGACAGGATGCATCTAGAACTCCCACATGACAGCGAAATACAAGAGACTGAAGAGTATCCAGCATCAAATGCTGCCAGTGATGGTTTATTAGATCAGATTTACTGCTGTACTTAAGTTTCAAAAACTAAGTTAATTCCAAGAAGGATGTTTTTACACAAAGGAAAAGAAATAAAGAGAAATGTCACATCTTCTATCAAAGAAATTTCTCTTATCAAAGCCCTTCTGAAAAGTCATTCATTGATAACTTTCAACATATCAAAACAGATAATACACAGTTGAGTCAAACAAAAAAGAAACTCATCAAGGCATCTATCATGATTTGTTGCTTACAATACCAGTTCCAGAACAATACCAAACTATTGTTCTTCGGAAAACAGTGACTTGCAAGGTAATAGTAAGTTAATTTATTGGCAAAAAAATAAGGCTACATTAGAGAGCAGGTAAGTGGCACTTAAATGAAATGCAGACCAAGGTTAGTAATCATAATCACACCAACCTATGATTTTTCATAAAACTGACATATATGATGGTTTATGACTGTAATTTCATGTTTTCCAAATGATTTCTGACACTGCAGTGGAGCCTATAAACAATACTTCTACTTTTCTCCCACATTTGAAACAGGCCTTTTGCTCCTTTAATGTATTTACATTAATACATATATTTATGCATCTTCATGCACGTCTGAATGCTTTGGGGATGCCTTTCATACATTATGCTTACATCAATATGCTTTTCTAGAAGCTAAGGGAAACACATTATTCTGTGTTCTTCACTGTCACTGTTTATTCTTAAGACACTTTTCAACAAACTTCTCATTCTTCCTTAAAACCAGAATTAGCATACTACATAGGTTTTAGCCTAGTTTTTGGAAGTTAAAGAACAGACAGAAGTTCAGGTCAGCACTGGGTTTCCTGCTGATCAGAATGAAATCCCAAAAGTACTCATAATCAACCTGCCTGTTCTTTCTTCCTTCCAAATCAAGTTACAGCAGACAAACGCTTTCTTGGGTATTACTTTCTGACAGTTAAGTAGCCTGTTAAGTGCACATATTAATGGGACTTGTGACATTTCATGCATTTATAGAAACAGAAAATACCTTCTTGTAATACAGTCTTCTTTTTCATGCCAGCATAGATAAAACCAGAAAATGCAGCACCAAATCTAAAGTAAATCCTCTCCCTGTTTATAAGTGTAGGACTATAAAGAACAGACATATTTTCACACCGATCAGTAAGACATTTTCACAAATAATTTTACACTGAGACTATGTTAAGTATAGCTAAGGGACTGCAGATGCTTCACATGCTACAGAAGCTTTCCAATTTGATGGGCTGTGTACATTTTAGACACTACAAACCAACTTTTTCTTTCCATATATAGCCTCCGCTCCCTCTGCATTTTGCAACATTTATTTTACTTACTAAGATTTCTCCAAGATATATACAGGGGCTCCCCTGGCTCTTGGTGGAGGTTGATATTGTCCCACAGAAGATGAATATATACTAGCTTGCTATCTTGAGCAAGAGATGTCAAAGGAAGCTAAAAATAAGAAAAAGTTTGAAAAACATCAGTACACTGTAGTTAAGCTTAAAACCTGCTCTTTTATGCCTTCTGCAAACAAAAAAAAAAGCTTATTTTCAGTCCAACAAACAGCAACAATTGATATCATTACAGAAATCTGAATTCAGTAACAGCAAAGTCACAAGTACTACACCATTTAATTGTATTTTCTAGTCTAATGTATGAAGACCATTCGGTTTTCTACACTTATCAGGAAAAAAGACTTATGAGTACGTATCTGAAAATATTTTCCACATGCCAAACACATTACTTGATTTATACTACTTATCACGCCATCTATTACTGTTTTCTGACCTGATTAATAATTGGTATGCATGTCTAGGTGGCGGTCTTCCCAACAAGAAGAAAGAATCTGTATTCATACACAAATATGAACCATTTATTTCTATTAAAATACATGGCACTCAAAACAATAGGTCCATAATTATTTTACTAGTAATCACAAAATATTATGTACCATCTTGTGGTCTTCCCCGCTAATGCATTTTATTTTTCAGGTGTGCTTTATATTTCACTAGTACTGGTTTGCAGCTACATCTCTTGGAAAATTGTTCTTGATTCTAGGTGGGTTTTTTTTGAAAATTGAGGGACAGAATTTTAAAATTAAAAAGCATACAAGTAGACAGGAAAGTACTACTTTTGCATGTGCATTATACAGAAATACCTGTTGAATTTGGCACTAACATACACAAATCATGTAGGTTTCAAAAAAACATCTGCTCTCTAAAATGGGAGAAGCAAAATACTCAAAAGGCAGCATCCATCCTATGTCCTTTTGTTTTATTCATGTAGTAATGAAACTCAAGGGAGTTTGAATAGCAAAAACTATTAACAGAAAAGAACAGAAGAATCTGAATAATAAAAGATTTTATTGTTTGTAACCCACGCTATGTGGATTACAATGTAGAGTAATTTGTGAGTTTCCACAGACACGTTTTGTTTCCTCCTATGTATCATACTTCATTAAATCTTACACTCTGGCTTTTTAAAAGAGAACAACTTGACTAGAATTTGAGTACTGTTTTCACTCATCTTCCTACAAAGTTCCTTGTGGAAAACAAACCTATTTACTTCTACTACAAAAACTAGGAACCTAGATCCAAGCTACTGAGAAATGACAACTTTTTTAGAACTAAAATCTCAAATTTAGCTTACTCCTCTATGTGCAGTTCTAATATGAGGAAGCCACTTACCTGCACTCCATCATTACAGTGTTCAGAAGTTAAAATGAGACCAGGTAAATTGCTAGGTAGATCCAACCGTCGGAAATACCACACTAGGTTCCAGAAAATTATGGGGTGTTGATTAATGAATTTGGATGTATGAATTACTTGTTCTCCCTCATTTTCCAACAGTGACTCAAGCTCCTTACGCAGTACCAAAGGGCTCAAGTAGGGTACAGATACAGGGAGAGGGTTAGGTCTTTTTATTAAAGGATCCTAAAAAAACAACAAAAAAATCAACACAAAAGTTTTTTTTAAAATATCTACAGTTTTTCTTCCAGAAATACTCTTCAGGATTACCTGCCCTAAAAATACCTCATTGCACCATTTCTTTTGATATTTGGAAGAAGGCTCTGGAAGTACTGAATGCACAATAACTGTAATAGCATTAGAGTTTTGACTGTTGAGGTGACTGTTTTTATTATATGAAGAAGGGAAGACGCTCATTTGTTATAACTTGTTTCTGACTGTGCAGCTTCAAGCTATCTAAATCCAGTTCTAAGCCAGTGGTGATGGATGTTGCAGAAAAATTTCAGCATTACATCAGCTGTGGAACTGAATCATGAGTTCACGTGTTAAGACAGTTTCTTGGCAATAAAAAGCACCAGAAGAGAGCGTGAAGACTTTGTCTCACATGCAAGGACACTGCAGTACTCTCAATACTCCCTCTTATGTGATAAAATATAAAAGCATGGAAAAGGAACAAACTTTCACTCTTGCAGCAGTGTGTTTGCACTATTGTGTTCAGTCCGCTGTAGTAGTTACGGTTTTTTGAAAGCAAACTTCCAGTTTTAGAAAGACCAAAAAGACTAGCTTCATTCTCCTAGAGCAAACATTTCAAGCCAAGGAACACATCTTGTACAATGCACTGAAAAAGAAATTTTTGAATAACTGAACCAAGAGTTTTTCATCATGAGAGCATGAAAATATGCTTGGTCATTCCCATTCCCCAACTGCACAACAATCCTACTAGTAAAACATTATTCATTGTAGTTCCTGGCGTTCAATATTTTGCTATCAACTGAATGTGTAGCTTCTAGACTTACCACAACTTCTTGCAAACTATTTGGAAGACTAACTGTTGAAATGCCGTGAGACGGTCTCTGGGAAAGATCAATGTTTTGCAGCGGACCTCCAACACTGTGGCTTCGAGTCAAGGACACCCCTCTTTTTGGCCGATTACTGGCAGATGTCTTCATGGTGCTGGGATCTTTAATCTGTTCTTCTGCCACATCACTGTTTGGATTTCAGAAGAAAATATGCTAATGTGAAACTATTCAGCATTCCTATGGCAACAGGAAAGAAGTAGAGAAAGGCTGCCAAGAAAGTATCCTGAACCAAGCCTCTCTATTAATACGGAACCATATTTCTCCAGTTAATTCCACAACTTAGGAAAAAAAAAAACCACAAACCAAAATCCTTCTCAGAACACTATAACCATCCCTCCAGAAAAGCAACTACATATAACCTCAGGCATTAATATGAAAGCATTGCAGTTCTGCACAGATACCATTGTCCTAGTACAACTTCACCTTGCTTAGAAAAACTGGAAAGTATAATTTTGTTAACACACAAAGATAATCTTGTTTAGAGTATGCTATTTTTTACTTCTTCCCTGTATGTTTACTTTCTCTGAATGTTATAAGCAGAGCAAAAACATTACTGAAAATGGTAAGTTGCATGCCAAAACACCAGAAAAATTAAAACTGTATGTGTCAAAATCATCTCACAAGATGATTTCACGGTATCATAGAAACACCTGGTGGGAAGAGACCCACCAGATCATTGAGTCCAACCACTCCTGTCAAACACTAAACCATTCCCCTCAGCACCTCATCCACCTGACCCTTAAACACCTCCAGGGAAGGTGAATCAACCACCTCTCTGGGCAGCCTGATCCAATGCCCAATGACCCTTTCTGTGAAATATTTTTTCCTAATGTCCAGCCTAAATCTCCCCTGGCGGAGCTTGAGGCCATTTCCTCTTGTCCTGTCCCCTGTCACTTGGGAGAAGAGGACAGCTCCCACCTCTCCACAACCTCCTTTCAGGTAGTTGTAGAGAGCAATGAGATCCCCTCTCAGCCTCCTCTTCTCCAGGCTAAACAACCCCAGCTCTCTCAGACGTTCCTCATAAGGCCTGTTCTCCAGCCCCTTCACCAGCTTTGTCGCTCTTCTCTGGCCTCGCTCCGGAGCCTCAACATCCTTCTTGTGCTGAGGGGCCCAGAACTGAACACAGTGTTCTAGGAGTGGTCTCACTAGTGCTGAATACAAAAGGAGAATAATCTCCCTGGACCTACTGGTTTCTGATACAAGCCAGGATGCCATTGGCCTTCCTGGTCACCTGGGTACACTGCTGGCTCATGTTCAGTCACTGTCAACCAACACCCCCAGGTCCTTCTCCTTCGGGCAGCTCTCCAGTTAGACTTCTCCTAGTCTGCAGCACTGCACAGGGTTGTTGTGCCCCAGGTGCAGGACCCGGCATTTGGCTGTGTTAAACCTCATGCCATTGGTCTCTGCCCAGCAGTCCAGTCTGTTCAGATCCCTTTGCAAAGCCTCCCTACCCTCCAGCAAATCAACACTTCCACTCAGCTTAGTGTCATCCGCAAACTTGCTAAGGGTGCACTTGATGCCTTCATCCAGGTAAGAAACCAGATTTAAACAAACCGCTATTACAGTCTCGTGAATATTAACCAAACCCTCTGCTTGCAGATCTGGGAATATCCAATCTGTGGCCCTCATAATTGAAACAATGGCTAAAACAATGCAACTACAACACAAAAGAAAAAACATCAACTGAAACAAAGTGCCTACTTCCAAATAATTTGCAAAGAGAACAAAGCAATTAATTTAATGTGACCTTCCTTCACTCCTACTATGTTTGACTTTAGTTAAAAAAATGACATCAGAGTTAACACAAGCAATACCATCTTTCATTCTTTTAAGACTAACTACTATCACATCAGTTTAATTTTCATATAGGCATTAGCTCACAGGTATTGATACACAAGAATTCCAAACCAAATTATGATTAATATACACACACACACTCTCACTGCCATTACAACAAAATGTCAAAAAATCACAGCAGAAAGTCACAATTCATAGAAGTACTATTTCAGCTCTTCCTTCTTCCAGTATACCTTCTCCTTAATGATCTTTAAAGAAGCTGTTTTGAAACAGTTGGACCTGATGAACTTAGAGTTCTTCTCCAACCTTAATGATTCAATAAAAGTGGTATTGCTTTTCTGAATTTCAGTGTTAATTGATATTTGTCATAGATTGTATGTTCACTAGAAGCACCCAGTGCTCCCGAGCTTTCTCTCAAAAAAAGAGTATTCCAGCAAAGACTTATTTTTCCCAATAATGCAGTGTCCTTGTTAACTCCAGACACAAAGATAGGAGAAGGAATGCTCAAATTTCTGTGTGGTTTTAAAAGGCGAGTGTATTCTGACAATACTAGTAGAAGTTTTGGCTACTACTCAAAACCTGATGAACCTTAAGATTTATTTCTGCAGTAGTATCTCTAAACCCCTCTCATTTGGTAGAATCAGCTTAGCTCGTATTGATAAAAGCACACTTAAAACATGCAGAAAGAATGAGAGGAAACAGATGGTTGTCAAGTTAGGCTGTACTTCTCCACCATGTTTGGTATGTAAACAAACCTTCACTTCAGAAGTAGAGGAGAAATAGTGGAAGAGTTGACAGATTTCTGACAGATATAACAACCTGCTTTTACCTACCTCTGCTTAGCTGCAGAGTTACTTTCTTCAGCTATGGTGTGGCTGGACTGTGGGTTATCAGAAAAAGTGATCAAGTCAGTAACAGCTGGACTGGACAACAGCTTCTGCTCCAGGGGATCCATAGTTAATGGAAGGGAACCACTCTGTAAACTGTCTCCTGAGGTACTTTGCTTCAGGAAGAAGCTAAATTACAACATGAATAAGAGGAGAGAGAAATATCAAGGTTAAGATGTAAGCACAAAGTCTCTCAAAATGTTATTACTATATTGTCTACATTTACTTTCAAAAAGTAGCAAAAAATAAGGAAACACAACATTAAGAAGCTTGACAGCAGGACAGACTTCATCCTTCTCTCTCTACTGCAACTTGTACAGGCAGAGTGAAAACACACATATACCTGATCTGCAAAATAAAAAATCCTGTAATGGACATGAGTAATTACAAGTATCAGCAACAATATATCTATAGGTGACATACTATTGATGGTTGCTACTGTTATGTGGCCTTACAGACTAAAAGATCATACACTATTACAGGCAGAAGACAACAGGAACATGTCTTGCTTTCCTAATGTTTTTTAGGTACACACTGTACAGATGTTGTTTCAGTATTAGAGAACACTAATGGAATCTGTTTCGCAGCCACAACCACTACAGTGAGAATCCATTTTCGATTAACTTAAAAGATGTTCTAGCTTTCACAGTGCTATTAAAAGAGTAAGTCTGGGAAACTACTGAAGAAACAATAAGCTAGAGCATCTGTAACTAAAAACTGTTAGCAAAATGAATCTGGGAGAAATTCTCTGCTGACAGATTTAAAAATGGCTTGATATGGTTTTTAAAAGTTCATTGATTCATTAGCTTTCTTTTAAAAGCTAAGCTAAGTGAAAACAGATCTACTTTCCATACAGTTACACTTACAAAGAAAATATGGAAAAAATGAGTAGTAAAAAGGCAACCAGTTCTTTGATTTTTGGCTGCTTTACAATGAAACTCAATAGTTTACACGATTTAAAATCTCCTCCAGCAGAACCACAACTGTCAAAAAGGCAGTAGCACTCTTGCAAACATCTAGACAAAAGTACTGAGGGATATAACTAAGATCCTTTTGTGAAAAAAACATAACCATGTGCAAGTGCAAAAGCAGAAAGAGAATATCTATAAAATCCACTAACCTTGCAGAGCCACGAAGGTCTTTAAATTCAACATTAAGTAAAGGTAGGAAGGTACTTTTACAGAAAGGACAGGTAGTGTTCAAGTTTGAGTCATCCGCTGTCCATCCAGCCATAATTTCTTCATCATAAACCAAAGCACCACAAGCTCTACATTGAGAGCAGCTTGACATCAATACCTAGAACAGCAAAGAATATTATCAGTCTTGCTTTAGTATTCTCTTATAATTGGCTTTATTGGGTTAGTATCCACAGGAGTTTAACAGGTATGAAAATGCCAGTTGGGAGGCATGATTTAATGACTACTTACTCACCATACTCAGAGTTATCTTGTCCACATAACTCTTACCTATAAAATGCAAATACTAATAATTTACTTTTATTAAGTATTTGTAGACCCAGAAGAAGCACTACCCTGAAATTAGTGTTTTCAATGGTTGCTGCTATGAAGCCTTCAGCATATAAGGTTTTTTTTAATTGTATAAGTAAATGCATTCCTACTTCTTCAAAAAGAAGGGGAAAAAAAAAGGAAAAACCACAAAAACCACTAGAGAAGTATTTATAGTAGTGTGGTTGGTTGATCCCCCTTGTACCAAAACCTTGTCATGTAAACTGAGTAGAAGTGGAAAAGCCATCAAGTTGGTTCTCACCTAATCAAAGTCTCACCACTAAACTAGATTGAGAACTAGAGAAAATATGGTAAAGATGATCCTGTACTAGCTGAAGAATGGCTTATAAACCTTATTTTTCAAACCTCCTCTTCACCGTTTCACTCTCACAGGAAACAAAATTAAAAAACAACACCAAACAAAACATATAGTATATTTTAGACCAACATAGCACACATATTTAAAATCTATTCTATTTTAGATATTTACCCAAAGGCAACATTATTCCTTTAACATGTTATGCCCCTTATGTCATGCAGTGCATAAGTCTGATAAGCCCAGATCTCCAGAAGATCAAATAAAGCAAATGACATGGAACCTAGCAAAATACTGGGGAAAAAAGTGACCAAGGCAAACACGGTGACTATTACGTATGTATCAGAAGTCTGAAAGGGTCTACAAGTGATAACTCAAACAGAGAGGCACACCAAATGATTATTGTGCTGGGTTTGGCTGGGATAGAGTTAATTTTCTTCATAGTAGTATTTATGGTGCTGGGTTTAACTGGTGATAACACATCAATGTTTCAGCTATTGATGCACACTGCCTTACACACCATCATGGCCTTTTCTTACTCACTCTGTGGCTAGAGATGAACAAGACATTAGGAGAGGACACAGCCAGGACAGCTAACTCCAGCATCATACTATACAATATCAAGCTCAGCCATAAAATTGGTGGTGTGTGATGGAGTTTTTCCAAGGCATCTGTTGCTTGGGGTGTCATAGTGCTGACTGATTATTGCCTTTGCATCATTTGGGGGTTTCTTACCTTCCTTCCTCTTTTTCTTTCTTTTTTTTTTTTTTTCCTCTTCTCACTTAATAAACTGTCTTTACCTTGACCTTCAAGCTTTTATTCTTGTTTCTGCCCTTTTGATTCTCTCTACTATCCAAACATGTTAAGAGTAAGCAAGTGCCTGGGTGAGACCTGAGCAGCTGGCTAAGGTCAACCTGCCTCAATTACTTACTAACAAAGTAACAACACATTATTTTCATACAGGGAAAAACAGTAACAAAAAATAATAAATTGCCTTCTCTCTAATTTCTGTCTCATTTCAAGTTGTGACCTTTCTCTCAACTGTCTCTTCTGTCATACACACAGAGATATATAAAAGCATTGAACACAATTTTCTTTTTTAAAGCTACTATCACACCCTGGGTATAAAACAACTTTGGAGGAGAAACTTAAAAAGAAATTGTTTTGAAAATTCAAATCACAGTCCAACTTAGCAGGTAATAGAAGTATATTGAATAATTATATCTTGCATCTATGAGTCTATTAATCTTACCTCCATTGCGTAGTTCTGGAAAATGCTGGACAGACTAGTATTATGTGAAGAGCTTTGCTCAGACTTCTCAGAATCTATAACTTTCATACTTCTTGGGAATGAAATTTCACCTGTACAGAAAGAGTCATTTGGATCTTGCATTGAAGGAAAAAGTAATTCATCCATTACCACAGAAAACAACTTCTGTTTGAACAAGACAGAAAATTGTATCAGAAGATCTCTGAAGATATGTTTAGGTCAGTAACATCACTGATATTATAATTTCAATGTAGGTGAATATAATTTTTGTGATTAACACCTCAAGGTTATTTTTCTCTATCACAGAGTGGTGAAACAAAATGCATCAGTAAATAAAACTTGAAAATGAAATAAAGAGAGCCAAACAGCAGTCAGACTGCTTAATACATATACTCTAAAAATTGTTCAAGATTTCTTGAATGACACGTGCATATGTTAGTAGCAAACAAAAGGATAGTACTAGGCTAGACACATGATACCCGATATGCCATTACTGTGCTTAAGTTTTCTCTAACACTGCAGCAAAAGAAATAATCTTTCTTTGGTAGGGCTGGATTTTAGCGTTACAAGCTTTATCCAAAAGAACACAGTATTGACTTCACATGAATGAGCAGGTGTTCCTTGCTATAACTTAGCACAGACGCAGAGGAATCTTCCTATCACACACGCAGAGGAAATATTTTAAATTCATGTATTTTGTGTCAACTTTCTATGCATTCAGGGAGAGGCAGTAACTATTTGCTACTACAGAACAGTATAGAATGGAAGTAGAAACTTGATTGCACTTAGTATCATAGAATTGCTAGAGAAGAAGAGAAACTGGAGATTGTAGAGTCAAACTGTGCCTATCCACAACTATATCATATCCCTAAGCACTTAATCTATGTATCTTTTAAATACGTCCAGTGATGGCGACTCAGTCACCTCCCTAGGCAGCCATTTCCAGTGCCTTCTTTCGGTAAAGAAGTTTTTCCTAATGCCTAACCTGAACCTCCCCTGGCACAACATGAGGCCATTCCCTTTCATCCTATCGCCTATCACTCAGGAGACGAACACCCACCTCGCTACAAGCTCAAAGCTGGTGAAGGGGCTGGAGAACAAGTCTTATGACGAGCAGCTGAAAGAACTGGGGTTGTCATGTCCCAAATGCAGAAGTTGGCACTTGGCCTTGTGAAACCTCATCCTGTTGTCTTAGCCCATTGATCCAGCCTGTTCAGATCCCTCTGAAGAGCCTCTCTACCCTCAAGCAGATTGACTTTTCCTCCTAGCTTAGTGTCATTTGTGAACTTACCTTAAAGTTTTGAAATAATTTCAGATTACTAGAGCTTCCACTGTTCTGAATAATTTCACGCACAACAGTTTCCCGTTTGTTATATTATAAACAAATCATTTATAATTTTGGGGCAGTAATCTCACCTGCACTGTAATGCTGTCTTCCTGTATCTCCACTGCTATTACTACTGCCAAGACTAGTAGTGCTTTGTGCAAGCTCATTGGTAATTAGCCCTGGGACTCCAGTTCTTGGTGACATATTATCTCCTAAAATATTATCNAAAAAAAAAACCCAAAAACAACTAATGAATAAATTATTAAAGTAGTACCTTAAGACGAAATCCTGATGTAAAAAATGTATTAGATGTAAGACAAATCAATGCAACCCCAGAAAAGGTGGATATTGGACAAATTGTAATAATATGGGAAAAATGAAAAGCTTTAGCAGTGAAAATACTCAGCTGAGGATCAAACTGAGTGACAAAGAAACAGGGATATAAGCTTCTTTAATATCGGTGAAACAGAAAAATGACAAACAAATTGTGATTTGGTAGACATTACACAAAATAAAGGTTTTTGTGTTCCACAGAAAGAACTCTATTTAAATTCAAATTTAACACCAGTTCAATATGTTCCATGTAGAAATGAAGCTAGACAGCTATTTTCCCCTTTCCCATCTTTTATGGAGGCTGCAGATAGGAGCGAGAATTTGGGAAAGGAAACAAGAAGCTCTCCTAACAGTCTGAAGAGGGGACACAAGAGATCTTAAAGCCAAACACCAGACTGAAGGGTTAACTGAATCAGCAAAGACCTTTCTAAGAGAAAAAACTATGTTTGCAGGGACAATAACAAGATGTATATGGAAAGTAGAAAGTTATAATATTCATCCCTCCATTTCTTCTTTCATTCGTGTCATTATACTCTGAAATGTTTTACTCTGAAAAAGACTCTGTTAATCAAGTGTGGTCACACAAGAATTGTAACATTTGGTTCCCAAATTCCAGATGAAAGAATTTACTAGGTCTCACGTTGTCATCTACCACTTTCAACTTCAATCCTCAACAGCTTGATTTCTTAGGTTTGTTATTTGTTTCCACAACCTTTTCATATTCTTTTAAAATAAGACAGGAAGTATGACTTCACTTAAGATGTTATAATTTTTCATCTTACTAGGGATTTTTGATGCAGTTTCTTTAAATATAAATAAAAAGATAAATTAAATGGGAAGGGAATGCTGGGAACAAGGTGTTGAAGTTTACTGTATCAACACCATTTAATTTGCTTTTGTCTGAAATGTATTTTTTTAATGACAGAGGAAAACTTCATCATACATAGATTATAATTTTTGTTAGCTAGTAAAGTTAATACTTCATAAAAAACATCGTATTGTAAAGCAATCTTTTGGACACAGAAGTTACCCCTCTAACTTTGTCTCTCCAAATTTTTTCATACTGAAAAACACTTGCCTCACCATCTGAGTAATTATATGCTGAAGTTACAACTCCCCACATCTTACTGGCTACATTGGCAGCCTGCTTCATGCCTGATTTCAGAACATCCATTTTTGGTCCAGACAGTATGTTGTCTAACTTCAGATTGGATAAAGTTGTTACAACAGTTCCTAATGAGCCATGTGGAGAAGAGTGACCAAGTCCTGTCAAAGATGAAGACCGTTCTTTTTGAACTCGTGGATGGGTTTGTTGCTTTTGTCGTCCAGTGAATGTTTTGGATCTGGAGACAGAAGGACTTCTCTGATTTTCGTAAGACTCAGATGGAGGCAGGACAGGATCCAAAGGCAGACTTGACCTTCTTTCTTGGGAATGACCAAATATACCAGAGGCTTCTGCTTCCCTATTTGGCTCATGAAGTTCCATGCTGGGAAACTTAGAACCCAAGGGATTCTTCAGATTCATATAGCTCTCTATTTCATCTGCCAAATTACGTGCTGCAACTGGTGACACCAACTTTTCCTCAGGTTCTGGATGCCTTGGTTGCACACTGTCAGTAGCTAGCAGAGATAAGGGGTCCAAGCCTACTTCAACATCTTCTCTTTCAATGGGCTTAACCACCCCATAAAAGCTATTCCTTTTAGCAGTTGCATCTTTGGATTCTGGTTTCAGGTTTTTGGACTCAGCTGATTGTTCAAGGTTCACATCTTTCACTGTGGTCATGTTTTCATTCCTTCCATTCTCAAGATGTTCCTGCCCTTCCCCAGGTTCTTCCAGCAATGGTGAAGACCTATGCTCCAATTCCCAACTACTCTCAGTCACACAACTCCAAGTGCCACTTATGCCAGAAACCTGCTGGTCAACAGTACTTTCAAAGCTGTGGGACTTATTGGTACAACAGGGTGAAGTTTTGGCCCCAGATAAAGCTGCTGTTAAGATCTTGGCATCTGCTCCCATCATTATGGCCATTTCTTTAGAATGTAGGTCCAAGCTGCCTTTTTTTAGAAGAATTCCTGCTCTGCTTTCACTGCTGAAGCTGCAGCTTCTCTCTGAAAACAGTTTCTGTCTCTTCTGTCCTTTTTCACTCATTTTCTTTGGAGAAACATCACCAAAGATTACATCTTCAACTGAATCCTGAGTTATGAACAGTGGGCTAGAACCAGTTTCTAAAAGAGAAAAAGCATTAATATGGTATCTATAGCCAACAAAAGTGTTTAATTCCCAAAATGATGTGAAATCTCCTTACTGGTAGCACCACAACCTCAGGATATCTGTTAAGAAGTTACACTACTGCTAATAAGATACTTTACTAGCTGCAAAGGCATTCTGCAGATCAAAAGTCATCTACAGGTCACTTGAGCCCTTGACATCAAAGCCTTTTACAGCTTCTACCTCCTTTCACTATGCCAAGGTTCAGTAGACAGTACATACTACATCCATGAACTAAAGGANGAAAAAAAAATAAATTACTCTATCATCTGTGTCTGTGCAACAGAAGCATTACTTCAGTTATGACACAGACATATTTAGAAAAAGCTAATTAATTTTCGCATGTGAAAGATATAAACTAATCTTACAAATTTTCCCATTTTCTTGAAGGAACTGGGAGTAGTTATTGCCTAGAAAGCTGTTTTAGGTAGGCCAAAATATCAATAAGTCATCAGCTCTCATCACTGCCACAAAGGTTCTGGTTAATTTGTTGCCTGACACCTGGTTCTTTGCTATCAACCTACACTCAAGCTGGACAACGTTGCTTTGTCAAGAACAGGCATGAAGGCAGAGAAAAGAACCTCAAGATTTAGCTTTTATATATTGATAACTACTCCTTATCCTAAAGTTCCTGATATGTAAATAAATTTTGTACAGCACAAAGACAACATGTATTGTTCCCAGATCATACACTGGCAATATAAGACACAGGAGTAGAGAGACTTGTCCAAGGTCAGCAAGGCTTAGGTGACAAAACCAAGACTAGAGACTCTAACTCTCTTAGGCTTCTAGTACACTACTGAAATAGTCTCAATGTGTGATGGAAAATCTTGATCACTACCTACTGAACTGTGATTTTTGAACTTGGAATCCATGGGTTCCTTTTAAGTCACCTGCAAAGGACAATGGTGGAAAGCAAAAGTATCTCCACATCAAACAGAATGCTACATTTCTTTTCATAGCATAGGAAAGATTGTAAAATGCTACAGCACAAGATAAGGACTTCTGTAAGCTCTGTTTCACCCAGTGACTTACCACCACTGCTTCTCCTTCCACTACTATCAAAGATACCAGATGGAACTTTCACAATACTGTTACCCCAAGAAGATAAGTCTGTTGGATTATGACTTTCTATATTCAGATGTTGCTTTTCATCAGATTTCTCAGTACAAACCTCTAGAAGAAAGAGAACAAGAACTTTATAGTTAATTTAACCAAATAATTTCATTTGCACTGTTATAGAAAATATAAACTCAAATACTGTTCCCTTATGCAATTACAACCTAAAGGATTGATCCTACTTGGTATTGAGCAAATCCACAGAGATGACAGTAGATAGTACTATGCAGAGAGTGCTTGATGTTCACATGGAATATATGCCTACATGCCAATTTCCTCCATTAGCATTACTTCAACTAACTTAAAGCAGGAAAAGCAGTTCTCAGATTTTCACATAGGGTTATGTGTATAATGACAGCTTTATAAGCCCTAACTCACATAACAGTAACACAGATATGAAACAGATTCAGTAATGATAAAGACAAAACCCAGAAAAACTAAGCACAAAATTTGGGTTGACGCAGATGGCCATATTTTCCATGGCTGGGAAGAGTTTGTAAGAAAAAACAGTACCATCTATTAACTCAATGGGTACAGCTGAATAAATGGTCAAATTCTCAAATATACAAATGAATTTCCCTCACAACTTGTCCAATTTTACTATTTGGACTAGATTTGTCTAGTAAAAGGCTATTTCTTCCTATATGAATTCCATTGCTACTATCTAGGGCACAGAAGTAGTCCTCTAGATTTCACATAGTCATATTTAGCTGTTGTAGGGCATATTTTAGCTGTAGGGCATATTTGTAGGGCATATTTGTAGGGCATATTTTAGCTGTAGGG
This sequence comes from Piaya cayana, assembly GCA_013389865.1. NCBI lineage: Eukaryota > Metazoa > Chordata > Aves > Cuculiformes > Coccyzidae > Piaya > Piaya cayana. The sequence continues at coordinate 29 of WAAB01007256.1, read as the reverse complement.
AATATATGTAGGGCATATTTGTAGGGCAT
>WAAB01007255.1:39041-53794 GCA_013389865.1 Piaya cayana | reverse complement strand
CTCATTGCTCTCTGCAACTACCTGAGAGGAGGTTGTGGAGAGGAGGGAGCTGGGCTCTTCTTCCAGGGGACAGGGGACAAGACAAGAGGGAATGGCCTCAAGCTCCACCAGGGGAGATTTAGGCTAAACATCAGGAAAAAATTTTTCACGGAAAGGGTGATTGAGCAGTGTCAGAGGCTGCCCAGGGAGGGGGTTGATTCCCCTTCCCTGGAGGGGTTTAAGGTGAGGGTGGCCGAAGTGCTGAGGGACATGGGTTAGAGATTGATGGGAATGGTTGGACTCCATGATCTGGTGGGTCTCTTCCAACCCGGTTGTTCTATGATTCTAAAGTGTTTTATGGATAAATCAGTGAAAAGAAATAATGCTTCCAGCTCATCATTAACTTATAAAGCTCGCTGCCATTGAATTTAAAAGACTTAAGTGCATTGGAATAGCGAGAAAACTTGGTCAGATGGTATACGAAGAGTAAAGGTTGTGGTCAGGGCTTCTCTGCATCTCTGCACATCGGCTCCTCGGCTCCCATTTCTCCTCCGGTATTCGAGGTGATCCAGCTTGTTGCCAAAGCTGGGGCTCTACCTCTTCCAAGGAGAGCTGAGTTCCATGCAAACGTCAGTGTAAATTCTTCCATTCCCGTCGGATCCAGGATTCAGTGGATGCTTTTCAGAGCCCAGGATGGGCGGAGTAGCAAGGAAGCAAAATTTTTCCACCCTGCCTGAGCTTGGGCAAGCGGAAATTGTGCCTTGGAAGCCTTATAAGGCAAGTCAGCCGGCTCCTGCTGGGCTCACCTTTCCACAGGGAGGCTGGGGAAGGGAGCAGCCCTTGCTCACAGGGAGAGCGTAAGGTCTCTGCTGGCCCTTTGAAGTTGTTCCTTGCGCGTCTGGCACTCGCCGGAGGTGTGGTGCGGCAGGCCCGATTAGGTCGCAGCAGCTCATTAACTCCCTGAGTTGTGGGGCTTTAGCACGCCGGCCCAACACGAAGGCGTGAACTCATGATTCAGGATGAAACTGCTGTAAAACGAGTAGAGGTTGAGGCAGGTCAGAGTGGAGCAGGCTGCTGTCACGGGGGCGTCTTCGCTCCTGATGCGGGCGCTGGCGGCAGGCTGGACCGAGCAGGACTTTGCTCGGAGACGATAGTCCCTACATTGATAAAATAGGAATTTGAAAACACAGATTATTGCCTCCGGGGGTGTTCGGCCATGAGAGCTGGCAAAGATGGAACCGTGACCTCTGCTGCTGCTTCTTGCAGAACTAAGCGCAACTTCTGCTCCCATAAATAGTCCCTTAAGAAGCGCATAGGAGCGCCGACGACAAATTTCTCTTGAAAAGTGCGTTCAGTGGCGCCTGTGACAGCGGCCTCGCTCGCTGCTGTCTGTCCGCATGCTTCCCAGTGTGGCTGTGGGGTCGGGGTGGGCCTGTGCACAAGCCCTGCTTCTTTCTCTCCCAGTAGGTCCTCAGTAATAAAAGGAGCCTTTAATTACCTGTCTTCTCTTCGCAGTCAGGGAGGAAAGGAGCTGGTGCTTCTCCTGTTTGATTTTCCTGCTGTAACAGGGTCCGTGTTCCATGATGCCGCTGAAGGGGTGAGAATGGAGCAGTTTCCAGAAGCCCCTGGGTCCCACGTGCCTCAGAGGTGGTCTGGCTGATGCCATGGATGGCCACCGATCCTGGTCTTTATCCCAGGAATCAAGGGTAGAGGGGGGATGAAGAGCAATGCAGCTGAGCCGGTGGGTTGGAGCGAACCAGTTCTCCCAACCGGGGCTCCAGGAGCAGCCCCGACACACGCGGCTTTGCCGAGGAAGTGGCCCTTTGTTCGTTAGACAAGTGGAAATGGGAAAGGGGGGAGGTGGTCATGGGCACAGGATAAAGTAAAACACACGTAACCTTTCTGAAGGTAACTGTGATATCTCAAACCTGTTTGGTTGCCGTGGGACTTAATGGCGATTAGAACCGACGGCAAACACGTTTCTAGAGGCGTGATTCGGAAATCGGTGACGAATGGTTGAAGGACTTTGCTCTCTTACTGTGTTCAAACGGTCCAGTGGCGATGGCTGCATTAAAATCTAGAAGGTTTTCCTTTTGGGCTCCTTAATGTGGAAGAAGAAATGAGCTGTATTACCTAGAAGGTTTAATATTCCAGTGTCAGGGTTGTTTCCGTGGCCTTCCCATGGAATCCCTGCAGTGGTTTGCGCTGGAGCTGTATCTCACGTAGGTGCCGCCTGCATCTCGCTGGGAATTTTAACTCTCATACAATTAAGGCCATTTAACTCCATATAAAGGCCTTTGACTTGTCATTAAGACTGAATTTATGGACGCTGACAGCAGGAAGAAACACATTTTATTCCGACCTCGCTGGGCTCGAGTTAAGAAAGCAAAAAAGGTTTTCAGCTACCGAGAGCTCCGGAGGATTGTTATATTTAGCCCCAAAAGTCTGGTCAGACAATTCAGCGCCGGCTCAGTGGCCACACCGCCTCTTTTGCATGTGCGAATGAGCTGAACCGGCTCGACTCACTCCGCTGGCCAAGAGAGATGCTCTTGTCTTCGGGTACCGAATCTCTGGGGGCCTTCGGGCTCGGACCTGGGGAGCCTTCGCAGCGCTGCGGTCGCGCCTTGTTTAGCTGGCGGGGGCGGTTGTGTTTTTACTGCTCTTATCTGGAATATGTCGTGTTCATTTTTGGAATTTGCCGTAACCCGAACTTCCACAGGTGTCCTTGTGGGGAGCGGAGAAACATCTGACTTGGTGTTTTATTTTTTTTTCCTGGAGGTCGATTTTTGCCAGTTTAGAAGAGTGCGTTCTTTCTTTGACTGTTTGTCGCTTTATTTTTGGAGCAGGTTTGTTCCCAGCCAGCCTGGCAGTGCAAATAAAGAGGCCGCGGAAACAGTGCGAGTTCTGTGCTGCTCGCGAAGGAGAGGCAGCGCCTCCTTGAACTCGGCAGTGGCTTCATGGGGCAGCTGCCCTCGCTTCTCCATTGCACTGGTGTGTGTGAGGAGACTGTGGCAGGGAGGTAGAAGGTATAGAACACACGGAGAGTATAACATGATAGGAAATCCAGCGGGGTTGTCTCGCTCGCTGCTTTGAGCTAGTTTTTTTTGCAGGCAGTGATGGAAAAACCCAGTATTTAGTGATCACTTTATAGCCAATTTCCCCTGAAGATGGTATGAGATTTCAGCAACGTTCCTGTTGGGTGCCAAGCTTCCGCTGGGTTGTGTTCCCAGAGTCCCGCTCGGCGTCACAGCAGCTCGGCCTGAAAGCCGAAGGAAGCTGCGTTCTGAGCGCTCTGCTTGAGCTTTTGAGGTTGATACGGCTCGTCGGGGTGGTGAAATTTCTCTGGGATTCCTTTAGCTTCCCGGCTCTGACCGGTTTGGTCGTGGCCTCTTCCAGGAGGGCTGGCTCCGACTCCGTGAGGAACGTCGGAAGATCATCTGAAGTGGAACTTCAGCCTAGTAATTACGCTTCGCTTTGAGTGTCAGTCGGATATAGCTGGGCACCAGGGGAAAACTGGTCCAGGCTTGTTCTCCTGGGCTCAGCACCGTGCTAGGTCTGAGATTCCCTCCAGGATGGCTGAACGAGTTAGTCGATCCCATCTCTAAATCGCCTTTCTATATTTTCCTCTTGCAAGAAAAACAGCGAAGCTGCCCGAAAGATAAGGATCGCAAGTGATATTTCAGCAGCTTAAGCCATCGCTGAGCACGCAGGCGAGTGAATCACCCCGGTGTGTTCGTGAGGCCTAAAATAAAACGGGGCTTTCGTAAGCAAACGCAGGGAGTTAGAATCCCCGCGTTTTCATTAAAACGCTTCGGCGGAGAAAACTCGGTGTAGAATTCAGCCTCGGGGTTGTGTTGTTCATTAACTGATAGTCGCTCCTGTTTACCTGGCGCGATAAGTACGGCGTTAGGAAGGGCTAACAGCGCCGATGCCGTCACCGCTGCCCTTCAGGGGGAATTGCTCCCTGGTTTATGGCTCGGTTTACTGACAGGTGAGATTTTTTTTTTTTAACTGGAATAAATGCAAACAACCAGAATGTACCTGTGCTGATCGTGGAAACCAGCTTTTTTACCCCATGTCCTTAGCAGCCTGGTAACGCTGCTCTGGGTACAAAGGTCATTTAAATATCTGACATCTCGGGCCAGCGGCACGCTGGCTGTTAATGAGGCTGAAAGCCAGCGCGTTCCTGTCTGACAGGGCTCGACTCTGGAGCAGGAGGGAGACGTGGGCTGCTGCCGGGGATGATGGGATGGCCCCTGCCTGGCCCAGCTTCCCAGAATCTCCAGGCAGTCCTGGCTGCTTGCGGTTCACGCTCACGTAGCAGGGCTTTGATTTCTCTCTTGTTAGGCAAATGAGCGCAGGTGTTGGACGGCGCATTCGCATTCTCAGAAGAAAAGCGACTGAAATATCACACAGGTGCTGGTTTAGAACAGTCGCTCCCTGTATTTCAGAAGTTGAGATTCTCTCTTTCTGGCCGTGACTTCCCACCCCCACAGGCAGCGTGGAGGCTGTGGGTGCCTTTTGCTCCATCCTTCATTGCTGTCCTGCTCAAACCCTCCCATCCCTTCTCTGCAGATGTCACTGAAGCTCTTGAACCCTCCGTCCCGTGTTCTCTGCGAGGCTTGGTCAGTGGTTTGAATGTCTCAGGGCTCTTCTTCTCCTCCTGCTCCAGTACTGGAATTTCAGCACCTTCGGCCTTGCCGCAGCCCTGTTGGCTCTTTGACTGTTCTCCAGTTAAAACTAGGTCAGAAACAACCCGTCAGCTGCTGATATTTCACTGTTCCTGTTGTATAAGTTGTAACCCAGCATCGCTGTGTTTAGTGGCTTGCTTTAATTTTAACAAATTAAATGTCTCGCCTTGCCCTGCGCGAGCAGCCTGACAGAGCTGGTAAAGCTGCTCAGAGGAACGTCTCGGCTATAAAAGCAGCGTTACCTGGTGTGGGTGTGGAAGGGGAATGATCAGTTTGTTACACATAACACCTGAGCTGCTGAGCTGATGGATTATTTCCACACACGCTCTCTACCTCGAATATTCCCTGGCAGGTTGGGTGCAGCTGCTTTTCTGGCTGTAATTCACCCGCTCCTCTCGCTGTCTGAGTGGGATTTTGACCTGATAGGTGAAAGAAACACAGCTCTTAAAATCATGAAGTAGTTGGAAACAGGTTGGCAAGGAGCACAGTGCAGTGGGTGTGCTGGGAGTCATTGAAAATGTTTATTTTTATGTGAGTTTTAGCTGACTCTAGCCAGTCAACGTTGTTAGGTGACTGTGATTGGAGCGGAGCTTGAAGTCAGAGCTCCACTGAAATCACCTGATGTAGTTTAACGGGGTCCCTACTCCTGCTCTTTGCACTTCAAATCCTGGGCTCAGTTTTGAGCCCCTCACGACAAGGAGGACATTGAGGGGCTGGGGCACGTCTGGAGAAGGGGAACGGAGCTGGGGAAGGATTTAGAGCACAAGCCTTGTGAGGAGCGGCTGAAAGAGCTGGGATTGTTCAGCCTGGAGAAAAGGAGAGTGAGAGGAGACCTTGTCACTGTCTCCAGCTGCCTGAAAGGAGGTTGGAGTGAGGTGGATGTTGGTCTCTTCTCCCTAGCGACAGGCGATACGATGATAGGAGAGGAGCGTGACAGAATAACACGTGCAGTTTGGAATAAGAGGAGTGTTTAAAGAGAATGGAATTGGCCAGAAGAGTAGGTGAGTGTTGATGGTGGATGTTGTGCTCGGAGCAGCAGGAATGGAGAAGTCTCATCTGCTTGACTGGCTCCCTTGGTGACCATCTCTTCGTTACGTGGGTGTCTGGTGCCTCCGTGCTGAGTGACCCGCTTGGAGCCGCTGCCTGGCGAGTGCGTGTCAGCCGGCTTCTGCTTCCCCTTCCCCAGAGAGGGGAAACAAACTTTAGGCTTCCTTGTCTTTAGTAGCTAAATCTTTCTGGTAAAGCTTCTTGAAATCATCGCTTTTAGCTGTGTCCGTGGTCCAAATTTGAGGCTGTTGGGGGTGGGAAGGGTCAGGAATAGAAACGCTGGGGAGTTGCTGCATCCTTTTTGGGCAATCGGACCAGAAATGTCCCCATCTCTGCATTTCACAGACCCGGTTCTGTTGTCAAAACAGAGCAAAAGCCGTAGTGCTCGCGTTGCTTCAGGAAGGCAATAGCGAAAAGTGCCGTTTCGCAGAGAGGTGGTAGCGAGCCAAGCGATTTCCATGGTTGAAATTGTTTTCCTCAGCATTTCCCAAGCTTTTTTGGTTCCCTTTGCGAGGTGGCCACATCTCCAGCAGAGCTCCCTCCTCTCCCAGAGGAAGCGCAGAAAACCTTTGTTCACGATACCTCGGGCTGGAGGCAGTCGGAGAAAATCTATAACCCCAAAATGATTCTTGGCCCGTAAAAATATTTGAGTAAAGCCCATAGGGGAAACTGCTGCCTCCCCTTTAGCAGAGTTGGGAATTTGGGATGCCTCCCTTCCCTCCTGCCAGGGTTTTTTTTTTCAGTCCTTTCCCAATTTAACGAGATCATCTGATCCTACAGTAAAACCCTGCCGCAAAAACCAGGGGATGTTGCGTGCGAGGGATGATTGTCCAGGGAGTTCTGGGCACGGATGTCTTGGTGGGATCCCTGCCAGGCCGTGGTCTCGCTGAATTGTCCCGTAACACAAACACGTAAAGCCCCCGCTGCTGAGCTCTTCGTTAGGAGAATACTTGATAACGATTTCCAGTTTCCAGTGCGCGGAGGCAGAACGGGGAATCTGTGGGACGGCGTTTCTTGTTGACAACCATGTTTCAAAGCAGATCCACGTGTTCAAAAAAAAAAAAAAAAACAGATGGAGGAGGGTTTGCTTTCCTGGGCCTGCGCTTCAGAAATGCCAATATTTACCTTCCCCTTTTCCTGCCTTATCTCTAACCTGCGGGGCCTGCTCGCAGATGTGTCCGTGCTGGAGTGCTGTGTTCTAGCAGAGGGGCAGCTTCAGGCCATGGGAGCAGATGGAATTCTGATTTCATTTTCTGATTTAAACCATTTTTGTCTTCCTCCTGCACAAGCAAGCGGCTGTAGGGTCGTTACTTTAAAGAAAAAAATGGCTTTGGGATGCGTTCATTTAACATAAAATTACTTTTCTCCAGTTCAGTTGTTCGAGTAACAAAACAATGGGACTTTATTTCTAGGTTTGGGCTTAGATTTTTAGGCTGAATTTGCCAGCGCAGCATTATCTCTGTACGAGTGCTCTGGGAAATGTTGTTTCAACTTGTTTTACGCTTTCCCGGCTTTGCCTCCTTTTGCTTTTAGTCTGAGTTACAGAAGAGCAAGCCCTTGGGGAACAATGGCAATAAAAATAACTGTTGGTGCAGGCTTGTGGTGATTTCTGCTTGTGGGGAAGGGGAACTGGGAGCTCCAGGCTGGGGAGAACGAGACAGGACCCTGGGAGAAAAGTAAAGGACATTTCAGGTTGCCCAGAGCAGGGGTGGCTGCCCCATCCCTGGAGGGGTTCAAGGCCAGGTTGGATGGGGCTGGGAGCCCCTGAGGCAGCGGGAGGTGTCCCTGCCCATGGCAGCGGTGGCACTGGATGGACTGTGAGGTCCCTTCCAACTCAAACCATCCCATGATTCCCCCAGGATATTTCTTCCTTAAGTCCTTGAGTGCTCTAGGAGTTGGCCAGTGCCCATAAAATCTCCCTGAGCAGCCCTGTCTGGTGAAATCAGTAGGAGTTGGTGATGGTTAAACTGCAGATGGTTTTCCTTTACGCTCTCCTGGCAGTCTGAGATCAGGCGTAAAGAGCTGAGACTTTGTGGTTACTGCATCTCTTACAGAATTAATGAGTTGGGCTCCTTAGCTCCCCGGAAAAGATAAACACCAAATTAAAAAAGGAGCGCTTGTACCACTGGGAAATATGCTCGGAGTCTCCCAACTTGGATTCCCAGAAGAGGCTGACTTGTGCATCAGCGCTGAAGATAGGTTCTGTGTCTGAGTTAATTAGGAGCTGCTTAATTGGTGCTTCAAAGCCATCTTGGGTCTGTTCCTCTTTCTTACCATACGCGTTCCCTTTGACCTCAGAGTACACGTCGCCTCCTGTTTCAGTGGGGATTTGCATTGCTTTTCAGCTTTGGTAGAGAGCCGCAGCCGCTTCATCAGACGACATCAAGCCGGGGTGGGGGGCAGCTTGGAAGCAGCAGTGATGGGATCCAGGGAGCAGCTGCCTGTCTGAAAAGAAAGCGATGTTTATACAGAAGCGTTGGGGTTCTTAAAGGGAACTGGGTTCTTCTGTACCTGTCCATATTCTCCTCTGGCAATGCCTCTCTCACATTAGCCTGTCCCCGTAGAGCTGGACCCTTCGCTGGAGACAGCAGGTTTGAGTCCTCAGCTTCCTCTGGAAACCCCAGGTCCACATCACTGTGTTCAGTTCTGGGCCCCTCACCACAAGAAGGATGTTGAGGCTCTGGAGCGAGTCCAGAGAAGAGCAACGAAGGTGGGGAAGGGGCTGGAGAAGAAGAGGAGCAGCTGAGAGAGCTGGGGGTGTTTATCCTGGAGAAGAGGAGGCTGAGGGGAGAGCTCATTGCTCTCTGCAACTGCCTGAGAGGAGGTTGTGGAGAGGAGGGAGCTGGGCACTTCTGCCAAGGGACAGGGGACAGGACGAGAGGGAATGGCCTCAAGCTCCACCAGGGGAAGGTCAGGATGGACATTAGGAAGAGATTTTTCATGGAAAGGGTGATTGGTCAGTGTCAGAGGCTGCCCAGAGAGGAGGTTGAGTCCCCTTCCCTGGAGGGGTTTAAGGTGAGGGTGACCAAGGTGCTGAGGGACATGGGTTAGTGATTGATGGGAATGGTTGGACTCCATGATCCGGTGGGTCTCTTCCAACCTGGTTGGCACAAAGAGTTTGCGTTGTCTTTCGAGCCCATCGCATCCCTGCAGCATCGCGTGCAGCCGCTGCAGATCGCGTGTCTGTACACAACAGTTCTGCATCCATCCTGGTGTTCTGGAGAGAGAGCCTCTCCGTTACTGCCTTTGCGTTGCTGTAGATGTTTAGGAGCAGGGAGTGCAAGAAGTCCTTGGGTGACGTCGCGGTGGCAGGGCTGTTTGGTTGCTCTCTCATTACTGATACAAGTGGCCTTGAAGGGACTGAGCTGCTGCTTTGCAGGCACAAAGCATTTCAGCCAGGCTAGACTCTTTGTTTTAACTTAACCCTGTGTTTTAGACTAAACATAAGGAGGAATTTCTTCATGATGAGGGTGGTGAGGCCCTGGCACAGGTTGCCTAGGGAAGCTGTGGCTGCTCCATCCCTGGAGGGGTTCAAGACCAGCTTGGATGGGGCTTGGAGCCCCTGATCCAGTGCGAGGTGTCCCTGCCCGTGGCAGGGGTGGCACTGGATGAACCTTGAGGTCCCTTCCAACTATTCCATGATTCTGTGGTTCTACTCTAAACTTACTCAGAGACAGTGGTTTTCTATATTTCTCTGGGCCGCCATCTCTGGTGCTCAGGTTGTAGCGGTGTGAAATCTTTGAATCTTATGCTGCCTGTTACCGAGGAGCTGCGAATGATGGAGTTTTGCAATGCAGCCGCAGATTCATTCAATATTAATATTTTGTTGGGCTGACATTTTTAATAAAACCAGTTTTCCATCTCATAGTGGCTCTCTTGGTTCTGACGCTGGAAAGTTCAACTGCAAAGGAGGCGACGCTTGTGCTCTAACAGCCTGCTTGAAATGACGCAGTCATAAACAAGGAAACTAGATTTTTTTTTTTTTACAGTTTAACAATTAAAAACTTTAAATGCAAAGCTTAGCGTTCTGGCTGACGTAACAGCTCCTTATCGTTTTATTGCTGCTTGTGATGGCTGGGATTGGTAGATGCTTTAATATCACAGTGATCAGAGAATCAGAGAATGATTTGGGTTGGAAGGGACCTTAAAGATCATCTAATACCATCCCGCTGGCACGGGCAGGGGCATCTCCCACTGGATCAGAAGCTCCAGCCTGGCCTTGAACCCCTCCAGGGATGGAGCAGCCTCAACTTCCCTTGGAAACCTGGCCCAGGGCTTCCATAGTTGTGGGTTTCCATGGGATTTCCAAGACTATTTCCCTAAGAACATCATATTTGAATCACAAACCTTATATATAAAAAGGCCTGGAGGGCTTTGTAGTTTAGCTCAACAGAAATTATACAGCATCTGTGATTCCCAAGTCTCAGCCGCCTCGGTCCTGTCTGCAGCATCTCCACGTCCACAACCTTAGCGAGATCGTTGGGAGGCCTGGAATCGCACGTGGAAATTGTGTTGCAGGGAGACAGTGTTCTCCTGCTGTAAGTAATAGATGGGACATAAAAAAGAAGATTCACGAGGTCTTTTTTCCCCGCTGTGTTTCTAGAAGGAGGTAAATATAACCCTTGAAAAAGGGGAATGTCTTGGGAGAAGGTTTTTTTCTCTCCCAAATCCACAGGGGGTCTCTGGGGCCAGGTCTGCTAATTGCCTGCCAGGAAACTTTGCACGGAGCCACTTGAAGCTGTTGTGGCTCTATTCAAAGGTATTTCTTTCCCCTGGGGTTTATAGCTCTCGCTGCTAATGAACTTTGGGACTCCAGGGTGTCTCTGGCGAGCGTGGCACAACGGGACGTTTCTGTATCAACAGCCTTCCAGTGCAGAGAGGGGCTCCAGGAAGGCTGCGGAGGGGCTCTGGATCAGGGAGCGCTGGGAGAGGACAGGAGGGAATGGGTTTAAATTGGAAGAGATGAGATTTAGATTAGACATCAGGAAGAAATTCTTCACAATGAGAGTGGGGAGGCCCTGGCCCAGGTTGCCCAGAGCAGGGGTGGCTGCCCCATCCCTGGAGGGGTTCAAGGCCAGGTTGGATGGGGCTGGGAGCTCCTGATCCAGTGGGAGGTGTCCCTGCCTGTGACAGAGGTGGGACTAGATGGGCTTGGAAGACCCTTCCAACCCAAACCATCCCACGATTCTGTAGTTCTGTATTTGCTTTGGGTTTGGTCTCTGTTTTACTTATCACAATCTGTGTACCATGTTTAAACCGAAAATACAAGTGGAGATCTAAATGGTTGAGTTCTCTTCAGGTCTGCAGGGCAGCTTTTCTTCAGCATCTGGATCTGCTCGAGCCACGTATCCTCCAGGACTGAAAACTGACCCCTTGTCCCCTCCTTTGCCCAGTTATGCTGAGAAACCAGAGGAAGGAATGGATCGTGCTGATATTTGGTCACATAAAGCAGTCGTAACCAAGGAATTAGAGGAACTCTGATGAGTTTGGGGTATTAGCGAGTCAGAAATTAATGAATTTTGAGGGATTTCTTTTTCTTCTCATATTTCTACCTGGCTTCGGAGGCGTAGAGGCTTTTCCTTGCTGGATTGCATGTGCCGCTCCAAATGTCCATTAATACCCTGATTGAATCCTTTCCCTGTACATTTATTGAAAATCTTGCTCCTGATTTGAAATGTTCACTTTAAATTCTGAAAACACTTTGCTTCCTCTAGCATAAAGACGGGGAAGCTTTCGTTTGCACTGTTTGCTCGGACAAACACCCCGGCACCGGGAATAGGCAAATATTTTCCGTGTAACTCTGCCTCCAGCGTGAATTCCAGTAAATCCATCCCAGTAAATGTTCTCAAACCAACCAACGTGTTCTCCAATTATCTTTGTTTCCCTGAAGAAACGGGAAGTTCCCAGCTCAGGATTTCAAGTGCCCCTTCTGGTCCCTTGTCGGAATATCCCATCCAGCTTTCCCTCGAAATGCTTTTGAAGCCCCGTGCCGGCTCTGATCCTACCTGATCATGTACATTATTGGTTTGACATTCCATTTTGGTGTGTTTTATGGATATTTTCTTGTTCCTCCTCCTCTTTACTCAAGCTTCCATGCGCCAGATCCGCAGTGTTTCAGTGAGAGGAGCCTCTGTGGGCGTTCAGAGCAGGCATTAAGGGCTCCGAGCTCTCCTCTATCCCGGGGAGGCTGGAGGATGAAGATGAGCTTAAAACCCCGCTAATAGAAGACAAATGTTTTGTGGGAGCTTTGGGGATGAGCGTTTGGGGTTTTTTGGTTTAATCCCATGACTTCTGCAATAACCTCACGGCTTCTAGGAGCCCATCTGGCAAACAGCGCTTGGGACTTGTGGGGTCTGATTCCTGCTGGCGTCCCGGAGCAGAGAGTTTGTGTTCGGTGTCTCGTGGCTTTTTCTGCGCCGTGCCCCGAGAACACAGCAGGGGCTCTGCAGGGCAGTGAGCTGGGCAGGGAAGCCTGGAAATGCCCTTTCCAGATGGCAGAGAAAGTCACCCACCATAACTGGGTCTGCTCAGGCTCCTTTGGGGATCTGGTGGTGGGTCGGGTGGGTTGGATGGTTGGACTCGATGATCCGATGGGTCTCTTCCAGCCTGGTGATTCTGTGATTCTAGGACAATGCTGGAGGTTTGAGGAGATCTGGGATAAGTACAGCCACGTGCTTGCAGTTTGGGGTTTCCTCTGGAGGTGGTTGCTGTAGAGCTTTGGGGTGAGAGGGACTCCCTAGTTTGTTAAAACAACTCATTTTCTCTAACGCTAATGGTTCAATTTCTCTTCTGGTAAGATGGGAGGAAGCTCAGTGCATTTTCTTGATGCTCCATTGCAGCAGTTTGCACACAGTGAGGACGTAGCTGTGCTTTGGCAACCTCTCAGTCCTCAGGAAACCTTCTAAACCAACAGCAAGTGGGGAGCAGACGCGTAATTCACGTCTGAGGTGTGTTTAAAGGCGCTTTGCTTGCTCCTGGCTTAAAAACTCATTGTTCTTGCCTGGCAGCCGCTCGGTTGCTGGTCCCACATGTCCGAGCAGTTGGGCTTGTTCAAACCCGGACCTCTTCAGCAGTGCTGTCCCTGCTAGGGGTGAGTGCAGTTCCCATGGAGATGCACATCTGGAACCCAGGAGCAGCAGCAAACCTGGTGTAAAACACTGGACTGGTTGTCTTTTTGCTTAGATTTTCATCTTGATCCTATCAGCTTCCAGCAGCCTTTTGAAATACAGTGAGGAGGTGTAAAGCCAGAATCTGGACAGGCTCCTCCTCCTCGCTGAACACCAAGATGAGGTTTTGGCTGCATCCTTGATTTTCTGCTGATTTCTTTACCCCTGTGAGCCAGTGGACACAGGAGGAGGCAAGCGCTGCACCCACAGCAGTTCCACAGTCGCGTTCTAGGGCTCAGGAGGGGAAGAGTTTAATGAGAATGAAAGAGGGAAGGACCTTGTTCCGCTAAAGGTGGACGGGACAGTGTCTCTAGGAGACTGTAAGGTGGGAAGGGCCCTGTTGTGGCATCACACAGGAATAAGGTGATGGCTCTAGAAAATGACAAAGGAATTTTGGGAATGGGAGCAAGAGCTCTTGGAAATTGGGGCTTGTTCATGAAAGAACATTCAGAAAAGTTAATCCCAATGAACTGAAGGTGCAAATTGAATTACAGTTTTGATGTGATTCAGCTTAATTCATCTGTTTGCTGTTTCTGGGTGAAGATGTCCATGCAGGAATTTGACTTCATCTAATAAACATACTTTGGTTCAGATCCCAGATTACGTTAGGGTCTGCATGGGATGGGAATGGTTGGACTCGATGATCCGATGGGTCTCTTCTAACCTGGTTATTCTATGATTCTGTGTGTGGTGCTCTTCCCTGAGTGTTCACAAATGACGTTGGGCTGGAACTGGAAGGTCTTTGAGGTCCCTTCCAACCCATCCCATCCTATGATTTTGTGATCGGAAGAGAGATGATGCCTGTCAAGGAACAAGGATGTTGCTGGGAAGCCTTGGAGCATTCCTCATGTCCCTTCCCCATCCCTCACTGGGAGGGGAGCTCGGACACTGCAGTGAGTCTCCTGTATCCGTCTTTTCCCTGCGCTCCCTCTGTGGATCGTGGCAGGGACGTATCCTGATATTCCTACATGGCACAACCCTGAACTTGGCATCCCCGAGGCCAAGCCTGGAAATCCTGTACTTGGGGGTCAAGGAGACAAAGCTGGAGTTTGCCTTGTCACCTGCACGAACGCTCGTTTTGAAGCTGAGATGATGCGTTTAACTTCAAGCCATTGTGTATGGAGATCGGGCAATTAATAAATCCTGTAATTAAAGCTTGTCCTGATGCGTGTAGCAGGGCTTCTGCGTTGTTTCAGCCTCGCTATTCGGCATCCGCTCCCCATCACCTTTGTGTGCTCCCAAACGAAGAGCAGAGCTCCCCGATCCCCGACCAGCCAGACGCCAGCTGCGTTCCCGTGTTTTTCAGCCCAGATTTTTTCAATGTTTGAGATGCCTGTTCGCTCGAGTCTGTCCGTGCGGATTTCTGGGCACCTCGCGCAGGACGTGCTGAGAGCGTGAGCGCAGAGCTGGCCGGCCCGTCCGTGAGCCGCGCGCTCTGGTATGCGGTGTCGTGGCACTCCAAGAATTCGCCGATCTCTGTACGGAGAGCTACACGTTGTTTATTGTTTCGTTACGAGGTCGGTTTGGGTCTGTAAAACTCACCGCACGGCGCAGGGTGAGCACCGCCGGCTTCAGGCGTGTTCTCGCTTTGCTCACCCTCCTAAATATCTCGTCACGAGCAGGGCAAGATGAGAATCTCTTAAATCACATTCAACGAGCTCTCAAAGGGTTGGGGGGCCGTGACTCGCTCCGAGCTTATCCAGCTCTACTTGGAGCTTGGAGGATGGTTTCTTGCTAGGGAGTTTTTGATGGTTAATGTCAGAGTGTTGTGGCCGAGATCCTTCACTCCTGGGCTGAAAGCGTTCGGAAAGGTTTTTACGAGAGATGATAAATTTAATGAGCTTGCGGGCTGTTAACTCTGTCTCTGCTG
>WAAB01007255.1:13279-38681 GCA_013389865.1 Piaya cayana | reverse complement strand
GCACTGCCGGCTTCAGGCGCGTTCTCGCTTTGCTCACCCTCCTAAATATCTCGTCACGAGCAGGGCAGGATGAGAGTCTGTTAAATCTCATTCAACGAGCTCTCAAAGGGTCGGGAGGCTGTGACTCGCTCCGAGCTTATCCAGCTCTACTTGGAGCTTGGAGGATGGTTTCTTGCTAGGGAGTTTTTGATGGTTAATGTCAGAGTGTTGTGGCCGAGATCCTTCACTCCTGGGCTGAAAGCGTTCGGAAAGGTTTTTACGAGAGATGATAAATTTAATGAGCTCGCGGGCTGTTAACTCTGTCTCTGCTGTTCCCTCTAAACGTCTCTTTTCTGGGATTCTGGGGAATCCCTTGTCGTGCCGGGAGCTGCGGCCACCGGGGCACAAAAACAGGACAGTCCAAATGCTCCAGTTGGGCCTGGGCTCCTAAACCCTGACTGGCTTTTTGCCTGTGAAAATGTCTCTCCTGTAAGATGTTCTCTTCTAAATGACATTCCAACCTGTCTGTAAACCCTTCGGTTCCTTTGGAAAAGCTTCCAACAGGATCCCACCCACCGTGTGTTCCCAGGCTGGAGCGGGGGGTGTCTGGGAGTGGTTTCTGGGACTTAGGAAACAAACCCACTACAGCAACATTTCTCCCGGCATCCAAGAACTAAAAACCTGACTTTAAGTGAGTTTGGCTTGAATCGCTTTACGTTACTGCTTTCCCTGCATTGAAACCTTTCCCTGTATTGTAGGAGTTTGAATTCCAGAGCCTCAGTGGTGGAAAAGCAAAAAACAAAAAAGGCTGGAATTCGTGGTGTTTCTGTCTCGAGCAGCTTTCAGCGGTTTTTAGCAGAGTGTAAAGGCTTCTGAGATGTCATCGAGAGAGGACGGAGGAGGAGGCCGAGGGCTGGAATGGGCAGGGGGACCGGTGTTTTGCAGTGGAGCTGCAGCTTGCTCTCCCAGCAAATTGCCAAGCTCTCTGTTGGAAAAAAATGTACTCAGCACGTGCCCGGGCCTAGGACTGCAGTAAATTTTCCCCTCCAGTATCCCCTGTTTAACTCCAAACTCCCAGAAGTGCTGGAAACGCACAGCTGAGTGGTGCTGTGCCCGCCTGGGATGTGGGGTTGGGAAGGAACCCAGTGGGTCCAGCTGGGTATCAGCTCAGATTTCCTCTCTGACATGAGGGTTAATGGCTCTGACTCATGATGCTGTTTAACCACTGGTGATATTACAACTTTATCCCTTTTCTATGTGGAAATCACTGCTCGAAGAGGTATTTTATTTTCTCTCCTGGAATTCTCTTATATTTCCCTAAACCGTGTTCCTTAAGGAAAAAAAAAAGCCTAGGTGGTAACTCAAGCTGAGGATTTTTTTGGCAGAGAATATCGAAGCTTTACGTTTCTCAAAGGTAATTTGGTTTCTTTTTTTTTTTCCCACTTGTTTTTGCAGGATGCTGTGACATCGAAGCCCGTAATCCAGTTTCAAGGAAGCCAAGGGGTAAGTTTGTGTGTGTGGGTTGCCTTGGAAAGTTCTTTGCTGGCTTAGAGGATTAATCCGAGTGAGGCGTTTGTTCTGTGCGTCTGTTCTGTTCCAGCCCCAAGAGCGATGCTCTGCCTCATTCCGAGAGCTGCGAAGCTCAGATGTGGTCCAGGAAAGAGCGTTTGCTCATGGATCACATCGATTATCCCTCTGTAAAAGCTTCCCCTCCCTTCCCACCCCACCTCTCTTTGTTTCCTAACCGTGCGGAGTCCCTAGCGATGTGAAAATGCTGCTGGTGAGACACTTTTATAAGGCCACGCAGGACGAGGAAGCGGAAAGTTCGGCCGTGCTGGGAGGGGGGATACAGGAATCCACAAAAACCTCGCTGGTGTCCTGAGGAAAGGCCACACCAGGCCTGGAAAACTAGGAGCAAGACTTGAGGGGTGCAGGGTGTGCTGGGGGTTGTAGTGTGGCCCCCCCCTAAACAACTGGTGCAGCTGCTGTGCGCGCCAGAGAGATTCCACCTTCAGGAGTTTTATTTCTTTAACCTCCGTTCTGCTGAGTGAACTCCAGGGTATTTATAGATGCTTGGAACCCTCGGTCGTGCCGGTTACTGACAAGGCTGAGATTTAATGGGTAGCGACGCCGTGCAGCTCCGTGCTGGCCTTTAAAAACTTCATTTATACACATTTTGTGCAGGAAAAGGGGGATGTTGCACTCCGGTGCTCTGCATGAAGAAGGTGAGGTTTTGGTTCAAGAATCTGGGCTGAAAATAACTGATTTTTTTTTCTTTTTTTTCTTTTTTTTTTGTGGTGGCACAATAACACTTTCAGAAAGGCTCAAATTCAGCAGACGTTGAAGCCCAGCCCGTTCCTCCTTGCCTGTGTTCTACCCCGAGTCTCACCGGGCCCGCGGTTACTAGCAGGAAAGACATGATTGTTATTGAAAGTTAAGGAGGAAAATACAAACCCTTTTTGTCCTGGGAAATAAAGAAAGGAGCAATTTCCAGGCTTTTTATTTTGTTTACAATTTAACTTCCCAGAGAGCTCGGCATGAAAGCCCAGATAAAAACCTGAGGGTTGGCCAGATGAGAGACAAGTGAGGAGGAGAAATGGTGAGGGGGGGGGTGAGTTGTCATTAGGAGGGGAGCAAACGGCTGTAATGAAGCAGCTAAAAAGGCTGCGAGCGCTCTCCTTCCCCTTCGTGGAGAGGATCCACACCAAACTTTTCCTGTAAGGCTGCTGACGTTCTAGAAAAGCCTCCGCTCTGACTTCATCTCTGACCCGGAAGGGAACAGAGCAGAACAGCTTAAGCGGCTCTGTAGCTGCTGCTCTCGCCTTGGTGGGGCTTTTACATGGATCTGAGAGGGACCTGGGCACTTTAGGGTTAATCAAGAGAAATCCAGTTTTCAAACGATGGAGTTTGTTGGAAATTTAAAGAATGCTTGGTTTAAAATCATAGAATCCTAGAATCACCAGGTTGGAAGAGACCCACTGGATCATGGAGTCCAACCATTCCCACCAATCTCTAACCCGTGTCCCTCAGCACCTCGTCCAAAAATGGAAAATATTTTAAAATCATGGGGTTCCTTATTAAAAAAATAGATTTCAATTATCTAGTTCCTTATTAAAAAAAATAAATATTTAGCATATTACCTTCCCTGGAGGGGTTTAAGGGCCGGGTGGACAAGGTGCTGAGGGACATGGGTTAGTGATTGATGGGAATGGTTGGACTTGATGATCCAGTGGGTCTCTTCCAACCTGGTGATTCTATGATTTATATTCGAGCTCTTAACTTCCTGAGAACAGTTTTTGGTGGCAGAGCTGTGGGTTCCCTGTAATTGCAGTCAGGATTGAGCGGGAGCAGCGCGATTGAAGAGGGAGGCGTCGCAGCCAGCGCAGAGCGAGCAGCGGAGGAGGATGCTGGCAGCGCGACGCTGACCTCCGCTCGCCTTGTCTTCGGCTGCTTAATTAATGGTGCTGTCGGGGAAAGGGCAAAGGTAGAGCTTTGAAGAAAGCGCGGTCCCGGTCGGCCGGGGCAGACAGAAAGGGCTCTTTGTCCGGTTGTTATTGTCTCGGTGGGGCTGAGGAGGGGCGCGCAGCTGCGGATCCATCTGTGTGGGGCTGCTCTGCGTCAGGATCGGGCCCCGCGTGGAGGAATTGTCTCTGATCAGCTGGACCGAGGGGATAATTCCAGCAATTTAATGAGTTCTTAAAGTCAGGCGATGAGATGAAAATGCTTTTGTTTAGAATCATAGAATCACCAGGTTGGAAGAGACCCACTGGATCATCGAGTCCAACCATTCCCATCAATCACTAACCCATGTCCCTCAGCACCTCGGCCACCCTCACCTTAAACCCCTCCAGGGAAGGGGACTCAACCCCCTCTCTGGGCAGCCTCTGGCACTGCCCAATCACCCTTTCTGGGAAAAATTTTTTCCTGATGTTTAGCCTAAATCTCCCCTGGTGGAGCTTGAGGCCATTCCCTCTCGTCCTGTCCCCTGTCTCTTGGCAGAAGAGCCCAGCTCCCTCCTCTCCACAACCTCCCCTCAGGTAGTTACAGAGATCAATGAGCTATTTAGAGTTTAGCTATTTATTTTTCAAATACACTTCCTTCCCCTGGACCTTAATTCGAGGCTTTGTCGGATTCTTATTTTACTTCCTAATGAATGTTGCTATGGAGGTTTCCCAGGAGCTTTTGAGGGTGGGGGGGTTTGTACGCACCTAGATGTGACTTAAACCAGTGACCGGTGGGTGATAGAAGGTTTCAACAGTGCAGCTTTTCTCTACCAGCATCCCCTCTCAAAGAGTTAAAACTTGGAGTACTTGCTGCGGGACGTGGGTTAGTGATTGATGGGAATGGTTGGACTTGATGATCCGGTGGGTCTCTTCCAACCTGGTGATTCTCTGATTCTGTGACTGGGGGAGGCAGGACGTAAAATGAGAGTTCAAACCCAACTGCTGCTTCCTCAGGTTAACTTCTGGAAGCCTCCTGACCTGTTGGATCTCATTAATTGCGAAGCCTTTGAATCCCCGCGTCCTTGTCGCTCTTCGCCTCTTCCCGGCGTTAGTTTAATGCATGCGTCAAGGCCGCTGCCGGCTCCTGATGCACGGCGAACGCCGTAATGCTGTGATTAACCGCAGAGGGAGCCGGCCAGGAATAACCCGCGGGGTCAGCGAGGTGCAGCACTCTCACACGTGCTGCAAGGAGGATGGGGGTGTTCGTACCCAAAATAAACCGGCTCCTTCAGCAACTGCGGGGACCCTGGTCTGGATCGAATCCCACACCAGTTCTAATAACCTGTGGACTGTAAATGATCCTTGCCTCGGGATGCATTTCTTTAATTAATGACTTTTTCAGGGCAATAATCAGTGCAGGGACCAGATTCTGATAGCAGCGACGAGGTTGTGGTTGATAGAGTTCCCTACCTTGAGCCGCTGAGGTGGGGCTGTCTGGATATTCCCCAAGAACAGCGGCATCTCGGTTAATTTTACATAATGAGATGCATTTTCTGTGATGGTTTTGTAAGTTCATACGGAATCGTGCGTGTTTGGCTCGTTTCAGCGAGCGCAAGTTAGAATTTAAGAGCTTGAGTACCAAACGGCGGCAGTTGGAAGGCGTAACTGTACGGGAAGGGCTGAAGATGCTTCTGTTTCGGGAAAAGCACGTGCAGAATCAGCGCTTAGACTGGCTCGGATTTGCAGGTGCTTTCTGGGGGTGGAAAGGGAGCAGGGAAAGAACCGAACCGAGCAGGGAAAAAACCTTCAGGTGCCAAACACCTGGGTGTCCGTGCGGCTCTGCAGCACGGTTGATAGGCCTGAGTCAACGTGACTGGAAAATATGACGTTTCTGCGTTTCTTGGGATGAACTGGTGCCGTATTAATAGAGGGAGGCGCGGTCGCCATTCGGAGCGAGCTGTCCGCAGATGAATGTTACTTGAAAGAGGAAAACAGAAGTCACATCTGTACCCGCGCTATTTTTAAGCCGCCCATGGTTACTGTTGTCATACTCTGCACCAAAATTAGGGCTCCCTCAAAGCAGTTACCACGCTGCTTTGGTGGCTTGAGAAACCTTCTGTTTGGGCTAAAAATAATTCCTAGATAACGGCCGGTTTGCATACGCTACACTTTTCAGTACTGGAACGAGCAGCGTTTGATGCTCCAGTGACTCCCTGGCTTCTGTCTCTGGGCTTTTTGAAGAAGAACTGCAGAAACTACACAAAACCCCCGGAGCTGGGGCTCTCCGAGCAGCTGGGGTTTACCATTTTTAACGGTGAGATAGAAGCAGGTTATTTTAGAATCAGAGAATCACCAGGTTGGAAGAGACTCACCGGATCATGGAGTCCAACCATTCCCATCAATCACTAACCCATGTCCCTCAGCACCTTGTCCACCCGGCCCTTAAACCCCTCCAGGGAAGGTGACTCAACCCCCTCCCTGGGCAGCCTCTGACACTGCCCAATCACCCTTTCCATGAAAATATTTCATCCTGATGTCCATCCTGACCTTCCCCTGGTGGAGCTTGAGGTCATTCCCTCTCGTCCTGTCCCCTGTCCCTTGGGAGAAGAGCCCAGCTCCCTCCTCTCCACAACCTCCTCTCAGGTAGTTGCAGAGAGCAACTCTGAGTTCCCTCAACCTCCTCTTCTCCAGGCTAAGCACCCCCAGCTCTCTCAGTTTGTGAATATTAGTGAATATATTTTAGTTTGTGAATATTTGATTTGGTTCCATCCTCCAGGTTTTGCTTTACAAGCAGAACTTGCTGCCCCTCGGAGCCTGGGCCAGGGCCTCCCCACCCTCACAAGAAAACATTTCTTGCTAAGATCTCCTCTCAGTCTCCCCTCTTTCAGCTTTTTCCACCTTGCCCCGTTCCCAGCCAGTGGAGCAGCAGGTGGACGGGCCCAGCTGTAAAACACCCACAATCTGCTGTTGACATAACTGCGACTTCGTGCGTGTTCTCAGCTTGCCTGCGAAGCAGAAGGGAGTTTTATTTGCTCTGGCTGGGTGGGGGCAGAGGGTGCCGGGACAGATTAAGGGCTCAAGGCTGCGGCGCGCNGAGGGACATGGTTTAGTGTTTGGTGGGAATGGTTGGACTCCATGATCCGGTGGGTCTCTTCCAACCCGGTGATTCTGTGTGATCCCAGGCAGCAGATGGAAAATGCCGCAGCGGCTCAGCTCGGCGCGGGTCACACAAGCGTTTTTCACCAGTTCTGGGAACATCCCTGTGGTTTTAGCAGAGCGACACAGATGCAGCGAGTTTCCAGGCTGCTGTAGACGTCTTGAGGTCAAAGGGAAACCACCCAACGCCTTCTGTCCCGGCTGCGATGTGCGCGGCGCAGTCATCTCTGGACGCCGCGGCGCGGTCTGGGCTCGCAGAGTTTGTGCATATATATGTGGCAATCCGGGTAAATATAAATCTGTGTGGTAGAGCGTAACCTAAAATAGGCCGGAGCTGCTGTTCCTTCTGTCTCCCTTTTCTGGAAGCCATCTTCCCGATCAAATATTCATGCGATAGTAGAAGGGATGCGGAGATTTATGTTGGATCCGGAGCGCGGAGGGGGAAGCAGTTTCCCGTTTGAAAAATGAATGGCTTGGGGGGGGGGGAGAGCAACAGCGCAGGTGCCTGTGGAGCTGTCTGCAGAGCACGCTTAATGCTTGATTAAATATTTAATTTAGAAGCAGCGTCACACTCTACTGTGAGCCATGAAATCTCGTTATGGAATTATGATCTCTTAAAAAAAAAAAAAAAGAGGAAGCGTGCTACCTAGTGACCCTGCTCCGCTGTGTTTAGCGCGGGATCGTTAATTGTGAAGGAACGAGGCTCGAGTGCTTTAAATTGAATATAAACAGTGGGAGCAGGTCTGGTTTGAGCCTGACTCTATAGAATTGGGTCACATCCTAGAATTAGATGATTGTGGGCTCCGAAAGGCAGCGAGCCCTGTGTTCTATCACAGTGCTGCCTTTTTAGCTGTTCCACATCTGTCTGCCTCCGTTACCTTATCTTTTCAGCTCAGAGAGCTTCGCTAACAGGAATCCTTCATGTAGCTTCCTCCTCTCCGTGGTCTCCTGCGCAGGAATCCCTGTGCTCGACTCCTAGTGCCCTGCACGATGGCTCAGAGCACACTGATTGCAGGAACATCGCCTTTTGTGACCCAAGTGACCCATATTGTTCTCTTCCAACCAGCACATCGCGATTCCGAGGCCGGATCGACCCACGGAAGTGCGGACTTTCACATTTTACCTTTCCAATATTGGCAAGGACAGCCCCCAAGGGAGTTTTGACTGCATCCAGCAGTATGTATCTAGGTGAGTGGTGCAGCGAGAGGACATCCAGCCTCTGGTTTTGTCTAACCATCCGTAGAACCTTTTCCTTAACAAACCAAATACAACTTAATACACGCTCGCTCGTAGAGTCTTTGTAATCTGCTTGTGTTTGTATTTGGGTGAGGAAGCACTTGCAGAGGAATCTCTTTACCCTTCAGCTTCGTTCTGTCCCCTCCCAAGGTTGGATTCGATTATCTCAAAGGTCTTTTCCAGCCAAACGATTCGATGATTACTTAGAGAATGCGGCCTCGGTGATTCCCCAGTGGCGGAGTCGTGCCCTTCTGCAGTGTTGGGAGTGTCTTTTTCCATCTTTTTCTCTCTTGCAGCAATGGCAACATCCACCTGGATTGCTTGGGAAGCATTCAGGATAAGATCACGGTGTGTGCTACTGATGATTCCTACCAGAAGGCGAGGCAGAGCATGGCGCAGGCCGAGGAGGAGACTCGCAGCCGGAGCGCTATCGTCATTAAACCTGGCGGGAGATACGTAGGTAAGCGACACCTCGCTTTGGGGGGCAGTTTTCTCCGGCTTCGGACCTCAAATGCTGACACTTGTTTGCCTTGAGAGTGGAAATTTCTAACGAGGATTTGGTGGTTCCTTATGGGCGTCTGACTTTAGGGTGCTGCTTTCAGTGTGTTGCGGCTTGATTGTTGCTTCCATCTTCGCCTCAGAATGTGTGGTGGTGTTTGTGTGGCCTCTGAGGGTTGTCTGGGTGATGCGGGGAGCAGAGGGGGTGATGCGGAGAGCAGAAGGGGTGATGCAGAGAGCAGAAGGGATGATTCAGAGAGCAGAGAGGGTGATGCTGATCCCTCAGAGGTATCTGTTCCCTAACGAAGGCAACTGAAAGGCACCGTGGCTGTTGTCACGTGTCTAAGTGGGTTCCTGCACTTCAGCCTGGAGCTCACAACATCGAGGATGCGGAGAGCAGTGCCCTGGGGTTACAGAGAGACTAAAGCAGCACTGCTGACTGCGGCCTTAAACCACCTCATTGTGACAAAAATGGGGGATCTCAGGGGAGGAAAGAAAATTTGAGCTCCAGGAGGGACCCTGCAGAGACTGAACGTTGGGCTTAGGTCCCTGTTTAACCTCGGTCTGGTCGCAAATAGTAAGCAGAAAGCCGAGTTCCATTTTGTGTGTGAGGCAGCTGCTTTTTCTGCAGCCAGAGGATGTCTGTGATGAGCCGGGTGAGTTGCAAAATGCAGAGCTGACCCTGACTCATTGTTTTATCAGCCAAGCACTCAAAGCTGAGAAATCAGATAGTAATCAGGAAGGAAATGCATTGATTTCCTGTAGACTAGAGGATTATTTTGTTTAGCTTCTATTTGAGAGCATTACTGTAAGGGGATGGGGTTGGTAGGCTTAGGAGGGAAAGGATTCTCGGAGCAAATTGCTTCCCGGAAAGATGGAGCGAAACTTTTGATTTAATTATCTGAAACGTTTGTTACTCCAAAATGGAGACGCGGCACTGTGAGAGCGGCGGAGCGGAGGGCGTTTATGGGATATCAGGGTTTCGGGTTGGAGGAGAGCACCGCTCCAAGAAGGAAGAGCCCGGGCAAGGACACCCCTCCTGTGGGACACGAGCGGGTCCCGTGTGCCAACACCATCAGCTGATTCCCGCGCCGGCCGCTCGGGAGGGACGAGGCTGCCTCTCACATTTCCATGAGAACACAGCGCTCAGCACTTCAGCGGCGGTGGAGTCGGTCCAGGCAGCTCGGATGGGGGGAGAATTTGTGTGAAACGTTGAAATTGGAGATCAGCAGAGCAGTAGAGACGGGGAGTAAGAGCTGCAGGAGTGTTTGTGTAAATAGATAGGTGATATGCCCGTAGGGGGATGCGTTCTACGTACTCTGTGTGCACATCGATACAGACGCACGTGTAGAAATATTTGAAAAGACTTTTCACGTTCTGGCTTAACTTCATTTTCTCTTTCCCCGTCATCACACGCTTTGGCCTCAGCTGCCAGTGGAAACGTCCCCGTGTGGTTTTTGCCGTTCCTGACCTGGCGAGAGTTAAGGTTAAGTTGGTAGAAAGCTGATGAATCTCCTCGTGTCCCGTTTCTGGAAACCAAGTCCAGCTGACCTCTGACTTTGGGGACGATTAATGTGCGGATGGTTGTTTTTCTCCCTCTCGGCTTTACACTCAGCCCTGCCGACGGTGGGTTGTGCTCACTTGCATCAGTGCGGTGCGTAAGAAGGAGCCAGGAAACGGGGACTGGGTTATGCAACCTCCATTTCAGTAAAACAAACACTGCAGACAATCGCCAGTATCTTCAGATGACTCAGTTGAAGCCCTAGCAGCCGAGAGCTGCTCCAGCAGCCTCCCAGAAGCCTTGCAGTGAAGGCTGGAGGTTGTTTGTCCCAGGGAAGGTCACTTTCTTGAACCAAGGTGATGGTGGATCGCATCTCTGTGGGTTAGACCTTGCAGCCTACGCGTTTTGCTTTCTGGATTTGCCGATTTTGCCCTTGGTAGCAGGAACCCAGCTGTGTCTCTTGTCTCTGGATGAGGGGGAGTGCGTTTAAATTGCAAGGGGCGAGATTTAGACTAGATGTTAGGAAGAATTTCTTCACTTGTGAGGGTGAGGAGGCCCTGGCCCAGGTTGCCCAGAGCAGTGGTGGCTGCCCCATCCCTGGAGGGGTTCAAGGCCAGGTTGGATGGGGCTTGGAGCCCCTGATCCAGCGGGAGGTGTCCCCAGGTGGGACTGGATGGGTTTGGAGGTCCCTTCCAGCCCAAACCATCCCACGATTCTGTATTTAGAATAGTGAAATTCCTTGATTTGCACTTTAGTGAGTGGTGTGGGACTCCAGTTAGAGCTGGTTTTGATAGGAATGGGAACGTGAATTCTTGTATGATGCTGTCATGAACTCAGAACCGCGCTTGGGACAGAGCTGGAGAAGCTGCCTCTGAGGGCTCGAGATGAACTTTTGAGACGGCTTTAGGTTCTCGTGTATAGATAAACCTAAGAGGAGGGGGAAGCTGTTGTTTGCAGTGTGGAAGGGGTTATTCCATAGGAGCAGCCAGCGCGCCGATGAATAGGCCGATGGATCAGCGTTAGACCCCATTCATGCCGGGGGGGAAGGGAGAGGACCCAGCCCCATAAAGTTCCCATTGTTCCAAAAGCAGAAACATCTGCTAGAGCAGCGTTTTCGCTGAGATCAGCAGCAGGGAGCCGCTCGTTGACCAGTTCTGGTCTTTCCACTCCATATTTTCGACTCTTCTCCATAATAATGCGGAATTTTCTTCGCATAGGGAAGCAAAAAAAAAAAAAAAAAAGGTCAGATTAACCATGGGGGGATACGTGCACTTGGGATAAATGAAAAGCTGGCAAACAAAAAGAGCTTTATGTGAGCTTGCGGGCAATAATACTCAGGTTTCCAGAGCTCGGTGCCGCTGTTTACTTGTTACGAGCTTGTCGTGAATCATAAAACTCACGGGATACCTGTTCCGGCGGCGTATCGGAGCGGATGGGCCATGTTGGTTGTCCTTCATTGTCATTTCTGATGAAATTTCTGCTGTGATGGTCTCCGTGTTGGACTCGATGACCCAGTGGGTCTCTTCCAGCCTGGTTATTCGATGATTCTATGTATGTGTTGACGCCCTCCGGGCCTTCGCGAGGTGACTGCTGCCATTCACTCTTCTCATCTCATTTTTTAGGCAAAAAGGTTCAGGTGCGCAAGCCCGCGCCAGGAGCTTCGGATGCCGTCCCCTCCCGCAAGCGCCCGACGCCTGTCAACCTCGCCAGTGCAATAAAGAGAGGCAATAGCGCCATTTCTCAGAGGCCCTTCAAAGACAGGGTCGTGCACTTACTGGCACTAAAGCCTTACAAGAAACCTGAACTTATTCTCAGATTGCAGAAGGACGGGCTCTCTCAGCAGGACAAGGATTTGCTGGACAACCTTCTGCAACAGGTTTGTACTGGGGCGAAGGCGAGGAGGTTGGGGTTGTTCAGCGCGGAGAGGAGAAGGCTCTGAGGAGAACTTAGAGCGACCTTCCAGTACCTGAAGGGGCTACAAGAAAGCTGGGGAGGGGCTGTTTCCAAAGGCTTGGAGTGATGGGATGAGGGGCAATGGGGATAAACTGGAGAGGGGCAGAGTTAGACTGGACATGAGGAGGAATTTCTTCACCATGAGAGCGATGAGGCCTTGGAACAGGTTGCTACTCCATCCCTGGAGGGGTTCAAGGCCAGGTTGGATGGGGCTTGGAGCCCCTGATCCAGTGGGAGGTGACGCTACCCATGCCAAGAGGTTGGAACTGAATCTTTAAGGTCCCTTCCAACCCAAACTATTCTGTGATTTAGGGAAAGGTGGTAACTTCTGTATCTCGAAGCTGAGTGTTTCTTTAAGGGCCGTGTCTGACCGCAGTTTGCAATCACCTCCCTGCTTTGCCAGAGACAGCAGGAGCCTCTTGTGTTTGCGCTTCAGTGCAGCGTGTGCAGCCAAGCTCTATGATTCGGGTTCACCAGCTCAGGCCCTTCAAGAGGAACGCGCCTGTTTGGTCGTGTGGAGAAGGGGAGGCTCTGCGGAGGCCTTCTAGCAGCCTCCCGGTGCCTGAAAGGGGCCTACAAGAAAGCTGAGGAGGAACTTTAGTAATGTGGACCTAAAGGAACGTGGTTTATATTTTCATAATGTGAAAGAAAGATCCGTGCCCCTCCTCTCAGCTCCCCAGCTCTGCTCTGTGCAGATCCAGGCCTCCTCCTGCTTAGGTGTGAAGATCACGCAGCCTCTAAGCACGTTATTTGTACATCAAGCGTGAAAGCTGCCTCCGAGCCGAATCAGTTCTTAACACTTGTAGTTGTGTCGAAGGTGCCATTTTAGGAATCGCAGAAGGCGTTGTGGATGTTTATTTAAGTGCTGCGGCTGCCCTCTTTTTCAATTTTGACCTCCTCCCGTAGCTGAAAACAATGGGACAGCGAGGAGTGAGGTTGTCCAGGGGCCCTGGGCAGATCGCACTGAAAACAAGAGCTGGTGCTGGCACGACTTGCTCCTTCCCTACATCTTAATCCTTAATTTTCCAGCAGCCACAGGGTTCTTTTGAGCCCTCTTTTGAATTTTAGGAATAGGCTTAATACTAGAAATGCTGTTTATGATCATCACCTTCTAGTGATGCTCTCGGAAGCCCCTGGCAGCGAGTGGTGAGTGCAGCAGTGTCCCCTGTCAGCCCCGTTGGGCTCAGATCTTCTCTAGCTGTGGATATATCCCTCCTAAACTTAATCTCTCTCGGCTCTACCAGGTCTCCCATCCCCAGGCAGACACAGATAAGCTAAAAATTACAGGCTGCGTTGAAGCTGCGTCTCTAAATACGTCTAGGTGTGGGTTTCATTGTGCTCTTGCATCTCTCGTAGGACTCTCTGTTCCTTCTGGCCTTTTTGCCTCATTTTGCAAGGTTTCTATTTTTGGGAGGCCCGGGGTGGAGCTTGCGGAATCCCAACCAGCAAAACAAGGAGGCAGAAGCTCCCTGTGCAGGGAAAGCTGGAGCTGTTGTTCTGCTGGGCTCCGAGCCCTGCTGAGCAGCAGGTAAAAAGCCCTGGTAACCGGAGAGATCCTCGGAGAGGTTGTGCAGAAGAGCCCGGCTTTGCTTTTCCCCTCCTGGGTGTGTTTACCAGGCGATGGAAATGTAAAACACAGCTCAAATTCTCCTTGTAGTTTGGCTCAGGGCTTTGGAAAGCTGACAAAAGGGAAAGGAAAAACAAAGTGTTTGTCACGTAAACCGATAACCGGGCCTATTCTATTTTTTGCTTATCGGGAGAGCTTTGCTGCGTCGGTTCTGCAGCTTTTTTGCTTTTTTCCACACGTGGATTTTTAACGTTAGGTCAGAATCTCCCGATATGAAAAGCAGATTTAACAGCATCTTCGGTGAATTCAGGACTTTCCGCTCCCATTACTTGCTCTTTGTGCTGCTGTGTGGATAACAGCGATTCCTCAGCACGGCTCCTGGGTGGAGCGAGCAGTGGAGAGCACCAGCCCTTAAACACGTGCCCAGTAGCTCCAGTGGCTGAGCAGCAGCACCGTCCAGTTCCAGATGCCACGGAGCCATCAGCCTCGAGCAGCCCCTTCGGGACACCGTGGGTGCAGCCTTTGGCACCTCCGTATCCCTCCTATAAACGTGAATTTAAGGCTTTTTCTTTCTAAACCTGCAGTGCTCTGCACTCGCGTGAGAAGGGTTTGCTGAGGTGGCATCTGCGAAAACTTACCTGGTGCATTTGCTCTGCGCTAAACTATTTTTTGGGCTTTAACCAGCAGCAAGAAATTAAATTTTCAGCCGAGCTGTGGCACGACTGGCTGAAGCGGGATAACTCTCACCGAGTCGTTTCCATTCTAATGGTTTTCTGCCAGTTCCAGCGGCGTTTCCGATCTGTGCGGGCTCCGTGCGGAGTTTGGGGAAGCCGCACACGGTTAAAAAGTGGATGAAATGCCAGGAAGCCGCTGGTGCGAGCGCACCAAGCTTGCCTGCACGTGACCGAGGTGCAGTGCCTTATTGCAAAACCTCTGGCTTCTGAGCTGGTAATCACAGGTTTTGCTCTTGCCCTCGAGGAGTCCTCGGTGAGGTTCTCCTCCGCGAAACCCAGCAGGTGATCGTGAAGCACCGAGCTGCACGGTGCAATCCGCACACTCCCCAGCGTGCTCTGTCTCCCAGGCGTTCGCTGCTCCTTGAGATCCCAGCTCTCTGTCGCCTGTTCTACTGGCTGGCTAGCGAGAAATTATCTCCTGGCAATTGTTAACTAAGCTGTTGCTGCAAGAGCTCCTCTATCGGCTAATAAACTGTGCTGTTTTCGCTGTCGGGCGGCTGCAATAGCTGAACTGCCTGTACCCAGTCGGGTTCGTTTCCAGGTATTTCCATAAACTGATGCTGCACCGTTCCAGGCTGAATAAACTGCTTAGACATCGCTTGTTTCCCAGTGAAGTGGGTTTGCTTTGGACTAAAGAATAACCTGTGGCAGTGGCAGGGGAAAAGGAAAAGCGCGTTTTGATTTTATAATCTAAATAATTGGGAAATAAAAGGATAAATCTCTCCTGACGCTGCTCGCTGCTGAGATTTTGCCTACATCTCAGATCTCTGTTGTTAGCAGAAGGGAAAAAATTCAACTCTTAACTGTATTTTGCAAATGATTTTTTGTTTCAGGTGGCGAATTTGAGTGCCAAGGACAGCACCTTCACGCTGAAAGACTGTGTCTACAAAGAAGTGCAGAAGGACTGGCCTGGCTACTCGGAAGGAGACCAGCAGTTGCTGAAGAGAATCCTTGTTCGGTAATTATCGCATCTTCTCTGTAGCATCATCTGGAGCTTGAGAATATCAGGCCAGGTCAGTTGCTGTAGATCAGGGTAGGACAATGATAAGTTGATGATTTGATTTATTTTAACATAAGGTGAGATTGTTTATCAACCAGGCATCTATTCAGCTGACTGAACTGTGAGTCTCGGAGCGGACACACTCCTCATATCATCCTGGGCTGCCTTTAAATCATTCGACTGACTGTTAGGGGAGAAACCTGCACAGGCACAAAAGCCGTTCTGGTAGTTTGAAGTCCTGGGAGATGGGTAGATGAAGGCAAATGCCTACAGCTCAACTCTCTATCAAAACTCTTCCTTCCTTGTTCCATATCTCTTTGCACGTGGCTTCCTTTGCTCGTAGCCGTGATTGTTCAAGCCATGAAGAGAGACACTGCTGTGCAACCACAGCCCCGAGTTGTCTTGCTCGGCCGCGTCTCCTCTCAGCTCCTGTGGAAGCCTCTGTCCCTCTCAAGCTGTTTGCTTTGGAGTCTTGACTGATGTCTGTAGCGTTCCTGCGGTTGCAGATTCTGTGGGTGTCGTGGTCGCCCTGCAAGGTGAAGGTTTGAGTGAAGCGAAGGGTTTATAGAGAAGCACAAGGTGGTTCTGTAGATTTAAGTCCCCTAAAGCCACATGCTGGTTGTCCTCGCTGCCCTGAGCTCCTGTTCCTTCCCGGAGCAGCTCAGAGCAGGGGCAGCGGCGCTGGTAGCTTTGTCCTCTTGCTTCCAAAAGACTCCACAGATCTTTTTCCTTAGGTGAAGCCTCCAAGCTCAGCAACTTTCAGCTGGCAGGGAAAGGGAATGTATCACCCAGATTCCTAAAGGAGGATTCTGCGCTGTTTGTTTCCCCCCTTCTGGGTTTTCAGTGCGTTCGCGCTGCTCTGGTGCAGATTTTTTTTCATGCAGATGGAGGTTTTACTTAGTTTTGAGATTTATTTTATTGGACTTTTTGGTGAAGATGAAGTGGAGCGTGCTCTGTTTGAACAGGTTCCATGATTTGAAAGCACAATTGGCCGGGGAGATGAGACTTTGCTAAACCAACAAGAAACTCGCTCTCGGAGCGCTTTGGCATGCCGAAGGAAAATCAGCCTCGTTTTTAAATGGCCTCGATGTTGAGTTATAATTAAATGGAAAAATACGACCACCATGCCATCTTTATGGCTTTCAAAAAAAAAAAAAAAAAAAAGTTAATTTTTCCCTGCAGAAAGCAATGTTTACGGCTTTTTTTCTAGAATTGTGGCATTCAGTTATGCGAAGGGCTAAAAATAACCCTTTGGAAAGGATGTATTCGACTGTGCAAACAAAGCCCCGCGTGGCCAGCGCAGGTAATGAGGCTGCAGAATGGAAAAAACAGGCGGCTGGAAGGCAGGAGAAAAACACCAAAAGGGCCCGGACGCAGGACTTTACGTCGCTGCACGGTTGCCTGGATCCGGCTGATTGTTCCGTGTCCGCACGGTGTTGGGGGGGGGCCGGTTGCAACTCAGTGGTTCGTTGGCTGCGATAATTAGCGTGTCGCACGTCTTCAGGGAGTCATGGAATCATGGGATGGGTTGGAAGGGACCTGAGAGCCCATCCAGTTCCACCTCCTGCTATGGGAAGGGTCTCCTCCCGCTGGCTCACGGTGCTCAAAACCTCATCCAACCTGGCCTGTTAAACTTTTATCTTTTAATCGCAGTGCTCAGGGTGGCCTAACTCATTTTATGGTTGGACTCGATGATCCGGTGGGTCTCTTCCAACCTGGTGATTCTACGATTCTATTTTTCCTCATAGATTGTGTTTTCTGTCCTCCTTTCACCATTGTAGTCACGTTTTTCTGCCGTTCCAAGAGCTGCAAGTTGTCATCTTTCCTTCCCTTTCTTTAAATCCCTAATTAACACGTCAGGAGATGTGACGAGGCTGCTCCGTCCAGTCAGCCGGCACCCAGAACGCCACTTTCGCTGCGGCCTCTCTGGGATATTGCTGTTCCCCTTCCTGTTTTCACGCTCCAAGTACTTTCCTTGAGTTGATCCGCAGCTGGTGAAGTTGTTCTAAATAAAATTTAACAAAGCAGCAGCCGAAACCGGAGCGGTGGTGAAAATGCAGGTGTCTTCTTGTGGCTGCGGTGAGGCCGAAGGGTCCGGCTCTGGTTCAAAGGAAACATCGTGAAGCCGTGAGCTCTATCGCTGCAATAATCCCCCCAGATTTGAAAAATAAGGTTGTGCTTTAGAGCTGAATGAAATCTCTCCTGGAAGAGTTGAGGTGTTGGTTATTTGGGCTGGAGACAAAGTGACCGCGGAGCTGGTTTATTAAAACCTTTAACGCTGATTTTTATCAGCTTGACAGTTGCAGCTTGATGCAACCCTGGTTTTTCTCAGGTGATGGATACAGGAGGGGTCTGTCCAGTGTCAGAGAAGGGTAAAGCCAGAGCACTGGGAAACGATACTGCGAGATCCAGCCTGGAGAGGAGAAGGCTCTGAGGAGACCTTAGAGAGACCTTCCAGTACCTGAAGGGGCTACAAGAAAGCTGGGGAGGGGCTGTTCACAGAGGTTTGGAGTGACAGGATGAGGGGCAATGGGGATAAACTGGAGAGGGGCAGATTTAGACTGGACATGAGGAGGAATTTCTTCCCTATGAGAGTGAGGAGGCCCTGGAAGAGGTTGCCCAGAGCAGTGGTGGCTGCCCCATCCCTGGAGGGGTTCAAGGCCAGGTTGGATGGGGCTTGGAGCCCCTGATCCAGTGGGAGGTGTCCCTGCCCGTGACAGGATTTGGACCTGGATGATCTTTAAGGTCCCTTCCATCCCAAACTATTCTGTGATTCTGTGATCCAGAGAGCCCCTCGGGTGATGGGGAGTGGGCAGAACCAGCCTGAGTGTGAATTAATTAATGAGAATGGCTCGCGTAGCGCCTTCTTGCTAGCAGAGGTTCCCGTTGTTTGTTCAGTACCACAAATTCAGAGCCGAGTAGCGCTGGTTTGCATGATGCAACCTAAAACTGTTGTTATGAAGCCTGAAATGTAAATCCTAGTGGACCAGTGATACCACAGTGGTTCCTATTCTAATCCTGCTCTTCCTGGAGCCGGAGGGGCTTGCGTCGGGTAGAGGACAGCTGCTCCTGTCCGGTGTTGGTTTAATGGTGCTGATGAGTGGGAGAACTTCTTCCTCAACATCTTAGGAAGAAAATTCCTTAGGCAGAAGTGTTTAGCTGTGAGGGTGGGGACCAGAGCAGGGGTGGCTGCCCCATCCGTGGAGGGGCTCAAGGCCAGGTTGGATGGGGCTTGGAGCCCCTGAGCCAGTGGGAGGTGTCCCTGCCTGTGACAGGGGTGGATCTCGATGGGCTTTGAGGTCCCTTCCAACCCAACCCATTCTATGATCCGATCTTGGGGTTTGACTCCTCTTTCAGTGCGTTTGTTCTCTGAATTTTCTCGTGGAGTAGGTTTTAACTGGGTGAGGCAAACTCAGCAGGAATTTGGTTTAGATGATGTGGTGCTTATTGAGCTGCGTTTCAGTCCGTCCGTAGCAGGAATACCAATATCTGAGTTTTTACTGATCTGCGTACGGGTTATTTTCCAAACGTTGTAATTCATTTGTCGGAACACTGATGTCAGCAGTTCAAGAGAAAAAAAGAGGTACAAGTGTTGGAAAATAAGCTCCATCCTGGGTAGGGAATCTTCTCACGTGCCCAAATGCTCAGCCTGCCTCCTCCCTCCCTGCCACAGCACCGTTCACAGAGCTCTGCAAGAAGACGTAGAATCATAGAATCACCAGGTTGGAAGAGACCCACCGGATCATCGAGTCCAACCATTCCTAATTATCAGTATTTTCCTGTAGTAGATATTGTTTGAGATGGAAACTGGAATTTCCTGAAGGAGCTGCTCTCATGGTATCGTTGAGCAGTCAGAATTGAGCCCCTAAAAGTCTCCGTGCTCTGCAGGAGGATGTGAAGTCAGAATCGAGCCCCCCAAAGTCTCCATGCTCTGCAGGAGGATGTGAAGTGCCGTCCCTCGGTTTCTCCAGCCTGGAGGTTTTTAACAGTCTGAAATTCTGGTTTTTTTTCAGGAAACTCTGTCAGCCTCAGAACAGCAGCGGCTTTCAAGGAGAGGCGCCTTCCCTGAGCCCACCGAAAGACAACGTCAACTCCTCTCCCCCACAGGTGGGTGACCCCTCTCCGAGGGCGTTGGGTCCAGTTAGCGCTGAGCTCGCCTCGGCTCCGTTTGCTCTCGATGGAGCTGGAGGGAGGGCCAGGCTGAGCCCTTGGGCCTGCGCACGCTGTAATCTCTGACGCTGGAGGCCGATGGGTCGAGAGGTTGGGTTTTTTTCCTCTTTTATTAACTTAGACTCTAATTCTGGGTTTCCTTAGCATCTATTTCTCCTCTGGATGTGGTTTGGTGACAGCTGATGCGGAGGATCTGAGTGTCGCTGAGGTTCAGTCTGCAGGGCTATATTTTTTTTCCCCGGTACCTCCATTCGTCTTGGAGTTCCTGGGAGAATGAGCTTGTGTTTTACTCATTACTAATAATTGGCTGGAACGAAGCAGTAATAAGCAGCTCCCAAACGTGGTTCGAGTTACTAAAAACCTTGACCTTTTGCAGCCTAATTGCTGCGGCAGAGCAGGGCCAGGTTGGTCTGCGCTTTGATTCGTTGAGGTGCCAGGGCGTGTGGAGCCGTGAAAAGACGTTTCGGCTGGTTTTCCGTGACGCTGAACTGCGCGAGAGCCGCATTTGCTGGTGTTGAGCGGCGTCTGTCCCCGCTCTTCGCGGTATCTCTGAGCGCAGGCGTTTCTTGTTGTGAAATCCCAGCTTCCCTCCTGCGCTGCGGGTCAGCCCAGACAAGTTGGAGTATTTATTCTTCTCCTGCCAGTGGAATGTGTAATGCCTACTTGTCCGGACAGACGCGCTGAGGATTAGTGGCAAAGAATATTAGCAGGTAAAGAAATTATGTGCTTTCTGGCAGTGAGAGGGAGGCAAGTTCTCTTATTGAGAACAAGAACCGTGCGACTCGTTTGCCAGGCGGCTGGTTCCAAATCCTCTCCTGCTCTGCTGTGGGCATGTTTCTGGGGAATAAAGAACGATCCCCCTTCGTTTGAGTTCGCTTGGAAAGACACAAAAGGCCGTGCTCGCGTATTTCTTAAGCCGATCCTGAAAGAATGTAGGTTCAAAACTCGCCTCGCTTCTAGCTGTGCGTGGTATGAAGGACACGCGGGTCCGGAGAGGGTGGGTTTGGCCCCTTGAGGTGACCCAGGTGAAGCTTTGAGTGGTCGATGGGTTTGGATCTGGGAAAGACGGTGAAACAGAGGCGACCGAGCCACGAATAGGAATGTTTTCAGCCACGCTTCCACCGTGGGCTGTGTCAGACAGCAGACTACACGCAGCTTCTGCTTCTGAGCCGTCGTTTTTGGATCCTCCATCGCTGTAGCTTCTATTTTGAGAAAGGGGCGGCTGCTGGTGGGTGCAGCCCCAGCAGAGGAGTGGGATTCAGGAGTCTGGAATGCGAAATGTTTTGGGGAAGTGCGGTGGTGGAATGAGGGCGAGGAAAAAGCTTGGTCTGGGGGGTCCAGGGAAGTGTCAGAGCTGGTATCACGTGCGTGTCTGCCCCATAACCCAGGAGGTGAGGATCAGAGAGGCTGGGGGTTGGTTTGGTTTATAAAGAGGATCAAAGAATCGTAGAACAACCAGGTTGGAAGAGACCCACCGGATCATCGAGTCCAACCGTAAGAGAGGCTGAGGGAGCTGGAGTGGTTCAACCTGGAGAAGAGAAGGCTCCAGGGAGACCTTAGAGCAGCTTCCAGCGCTGAAAGGGGCTTGAGGAAAAGCCGGGGACAGACTTTTAAGCAAGGCCTGTTGTGACAGGACAAAGAGTAATGGTATAAAACTAAGGGAGTGGAGATTTAGACTGGATATGAAGGAGAAATGTTCTTCTGTGAGAGTGGGTAGGCCATCCAGCTGGCAGTGCTGGATCTGCCTCCTGTTCTGAGCCCTGTAGTTGGGGTGTTTGGCCCCTCCTGTTGGGTGCTGGGCACTGCCCGAGCCCTGCTAGGAACCAGTCGGGGATGTTGCAAAGCCGGTCGGACGTGCTGGCCTTACCCCTTGATCTCCGTGGTGGCAGGAGAGCAGCTCCTCTCCGAATTCCCTCGGCAGGTGGAGACGATTCCTGCGCTGAGCAGGGTCCTCGAGACCCTGGAGTTACTAACCGAAGGGGAGAGGAGTCAGTGGCTCCCTGACAAAGCAGCTGCGCATCCAGCTGCGCTCTTGGACGGAACAACGTTTCCATTAGCAAACAGCGCAGCCCTGCCCGAGACAGAAAGAAAACACTCGGATATCCAGAAGAAATAACCAGAACCCTCGCTTGTTTGCATCTGGGCACTAACTAACCTTTCCTCAGGCTTCCTGCAGCCAGAGAGACGCACAGCGCGGCGCTGAGGGCTGGCCAGGGAGGGATTTTGGCTGGCTCGGGCTGGACTGAGCCCCGTAGCCATCGTTCTGGCTCTTTCTAGTGCCTGAGGGGTGGGTTCTCTCCCACCCTGCAGCCTCCCCGGGCTGCCCACAGCCTGCAGGTACGGGCACACGGAGCTGCTCCCTCCCTGCCTGTGGCTTTTCTGGTCTGGCTGATGGGGCCAGTCAGGAACCACTTCTCTCTCTCTCCACTTCCTAGTTAAAAAAAGCATCCTCCGGTCACGTTGGTCTCCGTGACGTGGCTTTAAAGCTGCTGCAAGTGTCCTCTTTTGCCTTAAATTCTGAGAACTTCACAGCTGAGTCTTCTCTTCCGGGAAATGAGCTTCTTGAGAAGGGGAAGGAGGGGTGCTGGGAGGGCGAAGCCGCTCCAGATTTGGCAAGATCAGCGGGGAATAAAATGCAGAATTTAACCCTCTTCTCTGCTTTAGTGAGACCTCAGCTGGAGTCCTGCGCTCGACTCTAGAGTCCTCAGCGTAGGGAGGACATGGAGCTGTTGGAGCGAATCCAGAGGAGGCCACAGAGATGATCCAAGGGCTGGAGAACCTCCCGTATTAGGACAGGCTGGGAGAGTTGGGTTTGTTCAGCCTGGAGGAGGGTGAAGGGCAGGGTTGGAGTTCTGAAGGGCAAAGTTGAAAGAAAGTGCAGCCCGAGCAGGCCGGGTCGCCTGGGCCTGTGCGAGAACAGCGCAGGAGATCAGGAACTGTTGATGTCTCGCGGGTTTGGTTTTAAGCTCTCCCACCAAGCCTCGGGCTCCTGAGCGGTTCAGGATTGTCGGGAAGCGGTTTGGGATGGATCAGCTTGTGTAGAAGCTGGGAGCTGTGTCCAGGAGCAGCCTCGGAGCTGGCTGGCGGCTCTTTTTCTGGGAACGGTCCCTCCTTGTCTGATGTTGCACCCCCACCTAGTGGTAACCGCATCCCTAACTCCAGCCTCCGGCCTTCAAGATTTGCTTTTTTTTTTTTTCCCCCCTCTCCTTTTTTTTCCTTTCTAGAAACGAACCCAACCTCAGGATTTCATTGATCCCCTGGCTAACAAAAAGCCCAGGATCTCGCATCTGGCTCACAGAGCTCAACCCACATTCAACGGGAAGCTGAACTCCTCCAACGGGAAGGACGCCCCGACGCCTGCGCCTGCCCTGCCGCCGCCTGCCCCGGAGTCGGTGAGCTCCAGCTCCAGCCTCCCGCTGCTGGAGCTGCCGAGGCCTCACGACCCGCTTTCGGATGTCAGCAACGACCTGACGCACAACGGCAGAGACTGTGAGAACCCGGAGGCGGCCGACAGGCTGACTCACCCGCTGCCCACAGACTGTCCCCAGACGAGCAAGCACAACTGCGGCTCGTACGTAAAAACCAAGAAGAAATCCAAAAAGCACAAAGACAAGGAGAAGGAGAGGAAGGAGAAGAAAAGCGACGAGAAGTGCAAAGAGGAGAAGCAGGACTGTGAAGTAATAAAAAATGCTGACTTAGTTAGTGTCCCCCAGGAAGAGGTCACAGGTATGTACGCCCCGAGCCGTCCTCCTCTACGCCCTGAGATGCTCTCAGGGTCGTCTGTGTGCGATTCCTGCTCTAAATCCATTCGAGGGAAGGGTTTGCGTGTCCCCTTGTGGAGGTTAACGTGTGCTTGACGAAATAATATCGCTGTCCCTGCCTCCAGCTCGCCAAACGCGCCTCTCGAGGGGATAGCAGGTTTTTCCTGTTTCGCCTCCCGTGCCTCGGAGCGTGGCGTGTTTCTCCTTGTTAAATTACAAGCCGTGTGAATAGGTGGGGGATGAAAGACAAGACATCAAGATCTGTTGGGGAAAAAAAAGCAGCGCTGCGGGATTGCTCGCAGCTCCTCTGCCTGCGCCGGGCGCTGCGCCGGCTGCTGTATCGATCTCTAACTTGATAAGGAAAAGTTAGTCACAAAAGCTTTTAATATCGGACACAAAAGGAATGATAAGGCTTGTGATAAGCGTTGTCAGAGCAGCACACACCCAGCAGGCTGAAAGAGCTTCCTTGGACCCCACTATTCCTTGGAATTTCTCTCTTCGAGGACCAGCACAGCAGCAAATCTGTTACCGCTGAGAAGTGTGGAAAGTGTTTTCCCTCACAAAAATCCCCTCAGTGCATTTCCAAGTCAGTTCGATGTGCTCCTAGAGCAGAGAATATACAGTAGCTCATCTCATGCGTTCCATCACCTCCTGCTTCGCTCTTCTCTGCCGTTCTTTAGGGTTCGTGACAGCTCCCCGGAGTGCTGGGAATGTCCCCTGCAGCCTCTGGGAATATTGTTGTTCCCATCTGTTGTTGAATTTCTCCTTGTGTCCATCTTGTTCCTTCACCCTGTTGCTGCTTTGAGTTGTTTCGCATCCTTGGTGCATGAAAATCATCCAATTTGCGCTCAAAAAGACAGGAACTTGAAACTAATCAGTCAAATTCTTGGAAAGGGATAATGTCATGTTGACATTGTGAATGTGCTGTGAGCTCTTGCCTTCCCCCCGGTCTCTGTGGCCCCTACGAGCGGCAGTTTGACTGCTCCCCAGTGGGTTTTGGTGGCGAGTCTGCAGCTCTGATCACTGTGGGGCACTGCAGAACCACGCTTGGATGCTCGCGCTGGGATCTTCCTTCTGTCTCAGTCCTAGGATTTTCTGGGAATGCTGCTCTCCTCCTGCTCCTGGAATGGCACTGGGTGCCGACTCGTTCTCTCCCTGGATAAATATCATTGTCAGGGTTTCTTCTAAATGCCAAAACACCCCGCGTTCTTTCTTTGTGACCTGACCCTTTATCACCTTCTCTGCTTGGCTTTAAAAATGCAGTTTAATGACCACCTCTCTGTTAATTAGTAGGAGCCACGTTTTGTTCCTGCTGCACCGCTTATGCATGCGAGGTAACGAATCCGAGCTGGACTCGAGGGCGATCGTAAACAGGATGTGGTCAGTGGCTGCTTGGATTTCGTACAACCAGCATCTCATTTGGGTTCTTTTTCCTTCTCTGCCTCGCTTCCCCCATGATGGCACAGGCCTCATCCTGCTCCATTTGTCTGCAGCTCCCCTAAGCCCCCTTGGGACGAGGACCGCAAGGGAGCAGAGTTTGTCCTGGGAGGTTTGTTGGAGAGAGGGACCTTTGGGGGCTTTTCAGCAGACGATAGGTGGCACTCACAGCCCAAAACCAGCCTCCTCTTCCTCACCCCAGAGGTCTCCCTTGTCCCCATTCTGCACGCTTTACGCTGTTGGTCGGGGAAGGAAGGGAGCAGGGATTCACACTGCGCTATTCATGCTGATCTAGGTTTTCTTCCTCTCTTCCATTCTACCCTGGAAAGCCTTCTTGGGGAAATAGAGAGAAAAATGAATTTTTAACGAGGTAGAAGTAGGTTCTTGCTTTCCCTTTGCCTGTGTTTGCGACTCGCTCCCTGCAGTTTGTGTGGCAGCAGCTGTAAAGCAGCGCGGGTGCCTCGAGGCTCGTGTGCACCGGGGGGACTCTGTGCACTCAGAGCGCTGCTCGCTCAAAGTAAAGGACTTAGGAAGAAGAGGAAAGAAGAAACACGTTTCTTTGCAGAGAGTTGAATGTTTTGCAGCCTTCTCCGCTCGCCTCTTACTCTGCTGCCTTCTCCTGGGCGCAGTTGAATTTCTGATTAGAGCTCTCAGCGTCGCATGCGGCTTATGAGAAACATCCCTTTTCAAACCTCTATCGAACCGCTTTCTTCATCCAGACTAATAATGCAGCGTTCAGTTGAATTGAAGAGGAGTCTGTGTTAGGCTCGTGTTCAGAATCCTGTTCCTCTTGAGGTCTTTGGTCCATTTTCTTTAACTCCCAAACATTCTTAGTTGAGCTTTGTTTGATTCATAGAATCATAGAATCACCAGGTTGGAAGAGACCCATCGGATCATCGAGTCCAACCATTCCCATCAATCACTAACCCATGTCCCTCAGCACCTCGTCTACTCGTGCCTTAAACCC
>WAAB01007255.1:1658-13195 GCA_013389865.1 Piaya cayana | reverse complement strand
CAGGATTCGAGGTTTGGTCTCACCAGTGCCAAGTACAGAGAAACTTTCCTGTTTCTTCAAAGCACAGAGCAGAGCGCGCTTTGACTTCTCTGGGGCCGTGCGAGCCGCACGCCTTAAACCCTGCTCTGCTCTCTCCTAGAGGGGTAACAGTGAGGATCTGTCCTATATGGGATCAGGAGACAAGAACATAACACCCTGCTCAGCTCCTTTCTGCTCATCTGGACTCGCTTGTTTTGTGGTGGTAGCAGCATGAGCCCTCCCTGCAGGCAGCGTTTGTGCACCAAGTACATCCAGATCGTTTTGCTGCTCGTTCAGTTCACATTGATGCTGGTTTTTGCTGACAGACAAATATTAGAGAAGCCTCGAAGCTTTTAACCACCTGATTGCGACTCCTCTGTCTCTGTCAGTTCAAAGCAAACCAGAAATCCCTCAGACTCTGATAAACTGTTTTTGCAGATCTGTTTGTGAATTTGAAGTTGAATTGCTTAGAGCTTTTGAAGTGTAAGGATGTCTATAAAACAGGTCTTTATTTTTTCAGGTTTAAATGGAACATGCAATAACTCTAGTGTACCGACATCAACTTCAGAAATGCCAGATTATTTATTGTAAGTACCCTTATCGGTTGTTTCAAGCTAAAAATCAAAATGTGCTGTGGGGATTTTTGTTGGGCTTTATTGTTACTTCGGTGTCACCTCGTACGGTGGGTTTGAAAAAAAAAAAAAGCGTAAATCCAGGTTTGCAGACAGCTCTGAGATCTGCTCTGGACCTCCTGGAGTTCAAGGTTTTCTCCTTATCAACCGATTCTTACAGTGCTTCTAGAAATGTTGCACACCTCAAAGGGGTTGGAAGGGATTAAACATCTCCACGTTAGAGCTGGAAACTCAGAGAGGATACGATCTGCTTTAATGTTGTAGAAGACGGGGTGAGGAGGGGGGGGGTTTGAGAGCTTGGCTGATTCTTCCCTGTTCAGAGCCAAGATTATCTCCATAACCCAGTGAAATACTCTTCCTCGGGAGGTTATAACCCATGGGTTAGGACGTGAGCTGTTTCACCTCTTGACTTCTTAATCAGATCCCTGTGAGGTTAACTAAACAACGCACTCGCCTGCTGCAGCACAAAAGCCCCGGTGCACAGAGCCAGGAACCTGCAGGAGGCCAAACCTGTTGTAAGCAGAGCTCTGCGCTCGCGAAGCAGCGCGGCTGCGGGTGATGCTCCCTGCCTGCGCCTCAGCCGGGGTCGTTATTGCCATCGGGTCTGGTGCGACCCCTCGGAGGGAAAGGGCTGGAGCACCAGGAGGCATCGTCCCCTCCTGGCTCTGTAGACTGGAGCTGCCTCGGGGCCAGAGAGGGTTCTTGGGTGGTTCCAGAGCTGTGGTTTGCTGGCCTGTAGGAGCCATACCAACCGCTCCGAGCTGGCATTCCCAGTGCCGTACACAAGAATGCCGATGGCCGGGGGTCATTTCTTACAATGGATGTGCTGGGCCCTCCTATAGAGGGATCTCGCAGCTCCGTGCTCCGTCCCCCAGGGAAACCCTGTGAGGTTTTTGAACTCCACGGGGTCTCTTGTCTCACCTTCTGGTATGTTCCAACCGGTTTGCTGGTCACCTCCTTAAACTACGAGAGCTGCCTCGGCTGGTTTGATCAGAGAGGCGTGTGTTTCATACCGGTGAGGGCAACGTCCTTATCTCCTAGCAGCATCTCCTGTGTAGATGCTTATTTATACCGAGTGAGGA
Source organism: Piaya cayana (assembly GCA_013389865.1). Lineage (NCBI taxonomy): Eukaryota > Metazoa > Chordata > Aves > Cuculiformes > Coccyzidae > Piaya > Piaya cayana. The sequence goes on along the minus strand of WAAB01007255.1, from coordinate 11,463 downwards.
ACTGGCCCTTGAAAGCAAGAGCTCGTTTGGGTTAATAAGAGTGGGAGTTGTCCCTTCATTTGATACCCAGGTCAGCTTAGACGTGTTCCTGCACCAAGCTGGCAGGCAGAGCAGGGCGGCAGATCCGAGCCATTGGCTTTGGAAAGATGAGATTTGCCGTCAGAGCCTCCAGGCTGCTGGGTTCTCTGCAAAATGTCCTGGTTAGTGGCTCGTCGTGGAGCTGAACCAATAACTTCCAGGGAGCCTGAAAGGTGCAGCTGTTAAACACGGGCTCTGGTGCTCGATTCACGAGACAGTGGGGCTACAGTCAGTCTAACGTGGTTTCTTGCCACGTCATCGTGCTGCGAGTGTTTCGCTGCCGTAGCCGAACGCGTTTTGTGTTACTTTAAAGCCTTAACGCTGGAAGCTTGGTATTCCTGCTGTTCCAAGGTCTGGCACAGACGCAGAACAACATGTTCTGCGGGCCAGCAGGAGTTAGAAAAGCTGTAGCGGAGCTGTCGGAATGTCCTCCTACACCCTCAGCTGCTCCCGGGCTTTGCTGTACCTGCATAGTCTTGGCACAGATGGGGAACGTTGGGAGCAAACGCTATTGTTTTATGCAGAGGACAAGGCAATAATCAAGGACGAGGCAATAATCGTAGCAGTTTTCTCTGTGCTGCCCTCATGCAGATCATAAGAGACCGTTTCCAAGCGCAGTCACCGGGTAGTTTGTCTGTCCCGGTGTGGACATTGCAGTATTTGTACTGTCTGGATCAAAAAAACTCGCTAAACCTATTAACTTATTCTTCCTCCAGAAAATACGCAGCCATTTCCTCTTCGGAGCAGCGTCAGAGCTACAAAAACGACTTCAATGCGGAATACAACGAGTACCGAGACTTGCACGCTCGGATAGAAAGGATAACTCGCCGGTTTACGCAGTTAGACGCCAAGCTGAAGCAGCTTTTGCAGGGCTCGGAAGAATACAAGGTAGAAACAGAAAAAAAAAAAAAAAATCTCTTTTGGGAAAAGCTGCTTCTGCAAAGCAGCAGCAACTACGGCTCGTAGCGATCGCTCGGTTTGGGGCTGTTCGGGGTGGGCTGGTGCCTAAACCGGAGTGCCCAGAGCCCAGAAGTGGTGGATGCGGAACGTGCACGCAGCTGACGGCCCCGAAGACTGTTCTTAAAACAGCTCTCGTGTTCTTTCGTTTTCGAGCCGCAGCGCATATCACGGTACTTGTTGACAAGGAAAGGCCTCAGTGAGACAATTGGCGGCCTCAGCCAAAAGCTGCTGGAAGCTATTAGCGTATCCCAGCCAGAAAGCTCATATTCGCACATATGGGAGCGTATCGGGGCTGGAAGGGGAGTTGGGACGGGCTCATCTGTTTCCCTGCGATCTTTGATCTTAATCATGTAGCAAAATCCAACTTGTCAGCCTGATTTCGAAGAGCTTGAACGATTCATTATCTTGAGAAAGTAATTGAGTAGAACAGATTTTTTTTCACAGAGCCTATTGTGCCGAGCACCGTTTCCTCCCTCCAACGTCCTTTCCCTCTCGGAGAAAGGCAGCGATTCCTCGCTGGATTATTGTTAGATCGGGGCGGGGGGAAATGAGTCTGAGCTGTGGAGGAAGCGGCAGCTATCGTGCCAACCCCGGTGCCCGTTGCAGGTGGTTCTCATGGCTGGGGAGTGGGGCTCGAGCTTCCCAGTGCGCCCAGCGCTGGCACCAGTGGAGTCACGGAGTCGGCAGGGCCGGTTGTGCCCGTTGGATTTCACGGGGGACTCGTCGAGGGGTGGATTTTGGTCAGCGTGGGGCACACACGCTGCCTGCTCCCTCGAGTCTCAGCACTGCTGGCTCCTTTTGAAAATAATAAGCTGTGTGTTTTCCTTTTTTTAGACCATCCATGATCAAATTCTACAGGAGTATCGGAAAATTAAAAAGGTAAGTAAAAATAGCCGGCCACAAAAAANAAAAAAAAAAAAAAAAAAAAAAAAAAGGCTTTGGGTGGTGCCTCTGGTGGCTGAGAGAGCTGGGAGCTCGCCAAGTGAAAAAGCCGGTCACTGGAGCTTGCCAGCAGATCTTTGTTCAGCTCCATCTTGTCCAAAAAAGTGATCCTGTCTTGGGGCAGGAGGGATTGTGGGGGGCTGGGACAGTTCCTTGGGTCCTGGGGAGCTCTCAGCTGCGTTAGCAGGATGAGGTGTGTTTAATCAGTGCCGTTACCCCATCGAGGGGAAGAATGGTTTGTGTTGAGGAGCAGAGATTGGTACTGGGAGAGACTGGGATCTGTGGGGCACCATCTGAGCACGGTCTCTGGTGCGAATCGCTGGGGACGGAGACCCCTGCAGGGCTCCGCGGGGCTTTTCAGAGCGTGGAGCACACAGAACGCATCTCTTCATAAATAGATAAAGCAATTGTTGTTGACAGGAGAAGGTTCTGAGGGAGCTGGTTGAGGTGGAGGTGCTGGGACAGGCTGGGGCATCCGTACACTGGGAGTGAGGGGGGGGGTCTTCTTGGAATCTGCGAGTACAACCCTGAGCTCTGCTGAATTGTAACTGCCTGAGAGGAGGTTGTGGAGAGGAGGGAGCTGGGCTCTTCTGCCAAGGGCCAGGGGACAGGACGAGAGGGAATGGCCTCAAGCTCCACCAGGGGAGGGTCAGTTCAGAGGCTAGGAAAAAATTCTTCATGGAAAGGGTGATTGGTCAGTGTCAGAGGCTGCCCAGGGAGGGGGTTGAGTCCCCTTCCCTGGAGGTGTTTAAGGGCCGGGTGGCCGAGGTGCTGAGGGACATGGGTTAGTGATTGATGGGAATGGTTGGACTCGATGATCCGGTGGGTCTCTTCCAACCTGGTTGTTCTGTGATTCTATGAATTCAGCACTGACATGAAGCAGGTGATGCTGGAAGCCAGCATGTACGACCCAGCAGCTCAGGGTGCCCTTGTTTCCCTCAGCAAGGGCTCCTGGAGCTGGTTAGTGAGGTGAAGGGGTTGTAATTTTGCTTTATTTGAGCAGAGTGGGTCTGTTTGACATGGGTACCTACTCCTCCAGCTAGAAAAGCTTCATTCTTCGGTCGTATATTTGTGCTCCGAGGCTGGGTTCAGCGCAGGAGCTCTGAGGCGTCGCCTTCCGTCACCGCATCTTCGTTTTTCTTTGCAGACTAACCCCAATTACAGCCAAGAGAAGAACCGCTGCGAATACCTCCACAACAAACTGGCTCACATTAAAAAACTGATAGCAGAGTATGACCAACAGCAGTTTTAGCTGGCGCCGATCCGGACTGGGTAGGGCAAAAACAAAACAAAAAAGTCACCTGGACGTTGCGTTCGCTTTTATACAACTCGATTCCCTTCAGAGACGAGCGTTAATCCCTCATGGTTGAAGAACTTGGGGGATTCCTTACGATGCCGAATCTGTCCTGTCCGTGTCCGAGCCGCGAGTGCAGTGCCCGGCACGATCCTCTTTGAGTTTTAGCCTCTCTGAATGTTGGAATGTAACGAGCGAGGGAAAAAAAAAAAAATCTGCTTGTTTCGAAGGCAGCGTTTGACACTTAAGGGAAATAAGTTTAAAAAAACCAACTTGCCTAAAGTGAACGAAGCTCCCAAAGGTTTAAGAATCAGTAGTTTTCATGGATTAAAGTTTGGCATGAAGTGTTAATTACCCCTGGCCCAGGTCTGCTGGGTTCCGCATTGTCCTTCAAGTGGTGAGGAACTGGAATGCTGCTAGGTTACCTCCTCCTCCTCTGGCACCTGCGACTGTTCGTATCCAAGCTTTCTGCTCCCCGTGGCACCCGCGTTAAATACACCACGTACCCAGAGCTCTCGTGTTTGGTCCTGCTTTCCTCCTGGCTGGCGTGTGCTCTCTCGAGGCGGGTTTGTGGCGGTAGGAGAGGGGGAGCAGCCCCGGGGACTCGCGCCGAGTGCCTCGGGCAGCGCAGAAGTGGATCCTCCACATGGAAAAAAAAAAAACCACAAAAACCCCACTCTTAGTTGGTTTTGTTCCATCCGCTTGTGCGTTGGGAAGCAGCGTAAAGGCTTTGCCGTGGCCTCTCCAGCAGGTGCGACCCCGGGCCTGCCCGCGCTCACCTTCTCGGGCCGGCGCGGGGGAGGTCGAGAGACCCGTCTGCCTTTGACTTTTCTAGTTTTATACCGAGGCAGACGCTTTTATTAATTGCTAACGAAGACTGAGGTCTATTTTTGTATAAGAAAACAAACAAACAAAAAAAAGAGCATCTTTTTCTAAAACTCTGCCTCCCCTCTCCCTGTAGGCCAAGTGTTTGAGACCCTTCCCTGTCCTCCACCTGCAGCGTTACTGGAGCCGAGCGGACGGGCACCCAGAGAGGTTCTTCCCTTACCTGGCTGACCCAGGAGAGAGAGGAGGAGAGGGGTTGGGGATGCCGTGCTTTCTCCTTTTATTTTTTTTTTTTTTTTTGTAGTTCCAAAGAAGCAGCAGCAGAAAAATCAGTCTCGGAGCAGGCGCCCGAGCGTGAGAGAAGCAAGGTGGCGTTTTCCCATGCGGGTCACTTCCACTGCTGGGCTTTATCGCCAGCTTCTCCGGGCTGCCTTTTCTTCTGGATTTGGTTTTTTTCTTTTTTTTTTTTGGACTTGAAGGGAACAGTTCTCGAGCGTGGCCAGGGTGGTGTGAGAAACACGCCAAAAAGCACAAAGGTGTCCTTTAAACCCTGCTCTTTCTTTCTCTCCCCCTCTCTCCCCTTTCAGTCCTGCCAGCCCGTGTGATTTGACTTCTTCCCGCTTCCGTTTATCTCAGAGTGCAGGATCGCTTTCCTGTGGCCTCTCCTTCCCTTGGAGGTTGCACTGAGGAGTCTTTCACCCTTTGAAGGAGCGGGATGGCAGATTTAAGGAGCGAGACAGTTCTTACGCAAGGAGTAATTTATATCTTTTTTCCACCCCAAAATGGAAGTGGGTCCATCTGGTGTATAAAAAAAAAATACTAAGAATTCCATTCTGGCTGGATGGGGTTTGTGCCGTCCGGCCGGGGCCACCGCTTCGCTTTGCCGCTTGCCACGTTCTTGAGTTTCTCTCCCCCTGTCACGTTGCCCCCAGCATCCGGCGCTCACCAGGGCTTTGCCGTCCCCTTCTTCAACCACAAGTTTGCTGCTGGAAAGCGACGGCCTCTCGCTGCTCTACAAAGCCCAAACCCCATCAGGAGCTTAGCGGTGATGGAAAAGGGGGATGAGATGTGATGTCTTGAGGATGCAGAGAGCTGTAGGGTGAGCTGGGGAAGTCTTAACAAGCCTCTTGAGGCTTGGGAAGCGCTTCCATCCCATCTCTTCCTCTCCAAGAAGGGACTAGTGGAAGTTAGGGAGCGGTTTTGTCTGTTGGGCCGAGCCCTTTGTGTAACGCTGCCTGCCTCCAGCGCTTCTGCTCATCTAGAAAAAGCTGGAAAAAATGCAAGAGAGTCAAAGGCGAGGAGCTTTTATCCAGAAAACTCTGTCCTCCCGCTCGTTGGGGTCTTGCACTGGGCCGGTGGGGCTGTCAGTGTCCACCCTCAGACCTGGCTTCGGCTCCGATCCCCCCCCGGCGGCTCTGGATTTCTGCACCGGAGCCGCAGGGACCTCGGAAAGGGAGCGTTGGGCTGCTTGGAGGAACCCCAGGGCGCTGCGCTTCCTCGGACCCGCTGTGAGATCTGACCCTGCAAAACCCAGTCGGTGCCAGACGTCACCCATCACGCGGCTTTCGGGGTTCCTGGTGGTGAACCTGAACCTCCCAGCGCTCGCTCGCCCATCGAATCCACCGCGGGGGCTTCGCCTCCCATCGCGAGGAGCCCGAAACTTGAATGGTGGAAGAGGCAGCAGCTACAAACCCAGGATGAGTAAATTCTTCCGTGGAAACACTTTTTCTCCTCCTGATCCTTAATATTTTGACCGGGGTGTTTTTTTTTTTTTTGGTTGCTTTTGGGGTGGGAGGGGGATAGAGACGGATCTCAATCTTTATACATCCGCTATAAGATATTTTTGCAAAACAGAGTTGTATACGAAGATGTATTGTGTACATTTACCTGTATATTCTGGAACTTCTAAAAAAGAAAAAAAGAAAAAAAGTTTGAATATAAAAAAAAAAAAACCTGAAAATATTTAATGAATATCCAAACTGTGAGACCCAATGAGCATTCAACGACGTTCTGCTTCACTTTTTTTTTCTTTCGGACTGTGTTAACGAATTGTAGTCGAATCTGCCTTTTTTTTTTTTTTTTTTTTTTTTTTTTTTTATATTATGAAGCTAGGCAAGAAAAAAAAAAAAAGAAAAAAAAAGTGCTTTTTGGGTTAATAGAAACCAGTTCTAGGTGATTAAGTATGATCTTAACTTATTGATACCGTGTTTTACTTTGTAATATTGTACTGTGGATAAAAAAACTATATTGAGCCATGGAGTTGGAGTTTACAAAAAAAAACAAAAAAAAGAGAGAGAGAGAGAGCTTTTCACTTTGCCAAAACGTTACAATTTAAAGGCAGCATAGTCTTCAGCTTTCCTAATCTTTTTTCTTAAGAGCTAGTGTCTTTTTTGTACACTAAAAAAAAAGAAAGAAAGAAAAAAAAAAAAGCTGAATGCTGATTTTGCAACATATAATAAATTCACTGTATTGGAAAAGGAGCGAAGGCTAAGGTTGTACGTCTCTTTTCAGCGCGGCGAGAGAGGACTTGAGAGGTGCTAAAATGGCTGGCGCGGAGCTTGAAAGCGGAAAGCAAAGGATCTGAGGCAGTGAGGGAGTGAAAGTGGCAGAGCAGCGGGTAAGGAACAGGGGAGGAGGAGGAGAAGGTGCTCAGTCTGCTCTCCCCGTCGTCTTGCTGCGTGTGCGGGGAGTTCTAGGCCAGAGACGCGGCCGCAGAGCCGCTTCGCTCTTCGCGATGCTCCCTGGTGCTCCGGTGGGATCGGCAACTCCATGTGTGGCAGGAGCTGGTGGGGATTTTCCTCCTCCAATGGTGTTAACTGACGGGTTTGGGGGGGTAAAGGTGCTTTTGAGGGGTCGGTGTGGAGGTTTAGAGGGGTCCTGTGAGCATGGAGTCCTGGGGAAGGGGCTGGAGAAGAAGAGGAGCAGCTGAGAGAGCTGGGGGGGGGTTATCATGGAGAAGAGGAGGCTGAGGGGAGAGCTCATTGCTCTCTGCAACTGCCTGAGAGGAGGTTGTGGAGAGGAGGGAGCTGGGCTCTTCTGCCAAGGGACAGGGGACAGGACGAGAGGGAATGGCCTCAAGCTCCACCAGGGGAGGGTCAGGATGGACAGCAGGATGAAATTTTTCACAGAAAGGGTCATTGGGCAGTGTCAGAGGCTACCCAGGGAGGGGGTTGAGTCCCCTTCCCTGGAGGGGTTTAAGGTGTGGGTGGCCGAGGTGGTGAGGGACATGGGTTAGTGATTGATGGGAATGGTTGGACTCAATGATCTGGTGGGTCTCTTCCAACCTGGTGATTCTATGATTCTTTGGAGCTTGTCAGCCAGGAGGGCTCAGGGCTGGGCAGGAGATGGTCGTGGTGGCAAGCGAGGACCTTGCTGCTTCCCTCAGGATTTGCAAGCCCACAGCTCCTGGGGAGGGTCCAGACCTGGTTGAGGTGTCTCCACTTGCGTCGGCAGCCGGGGCTCCTGCTTTTCATGCTGGATTTGACGTCCGTGCTCGCTGGCACGTGACTCATATCCCTGGGGAGCTGGAGCGGGGTCGACGTTTCCAGAGCAGCAGCAGCAAGGTGGGGGTGAGCCTGGCCACGCTGCTGGAGCTGCCGCTTCCACCCACGGGGGATGAATCATCTGCCTGATGCTCAGGGTACTGGTCCTGTTGAAGCTTTGTCTCTTTTTTTCTGCTCTCACGGTTGCTCTGGTCCTGCCTTCTGCAGCATCCCTGGCTCTTCTGGCTGGAGCAGGCACCATAAAGCAGAGGGTAAAACCACTCCAGTGAATACTTCATACCATAATGCACACTAAATACCTTCTGTTTTCCTTCAGCAGTCGCTGTAGTTCCTGCTTTGAGATCTCACAGGGGCAGGTTTGGTGGGCATCAGCCTAAAATCATCGCCAGTTGGCCTTGTTCCACCCATGTTCACCCCCAGCTCCCTTTGCTTTAGCACGGGATGCTGGATTCTACCTCCAGGAGAGTTAAATATGGAGAAAGAGAACCCAGCGATCAAATAACGACTTGGAAAACCCTCAGCTTTAAGGGTGGGAGGAACAGGGAGGGCTCCGCTTGCTCCTGTCTTATCAGCCTTGACCTTAGAGCTGATACAGGAGCAGGAGCTCAGCCAGAAGATGATGCTCCCCTGGCCGGTGGTTTAGTGTTTGATAGGAATGGTTGGACTCGATGATCCGGTGGGTCTCTTCCAACCTGGTTGTTCTATGATTCTATGAACCTTTGGGTTCCCTGGATGCTCCCCTGGGATTCTTGCTTGCTGTGATGCTTTGGATGAGCTGATGCTCTTGCAAAGCCCCAGCTGGCCGGGTTTTTAGTTTCAAACGCTGCCTCTGAGACAGGTTCTGTCCCCTGAGCTCCCCTTCGTTTTAATTCCTCGCTCATGAGAGCTTCGGGGTGCTCAGCTGCTGAAAGGCTGGTGCTCTGTGGGGATGGGCACGGGGCTGGGGGGGATCATGCAGGACGGGTCCCCGTCCCCTCCCGTCCCAGCTTTCCTGGGGAATTCCTCTCCACCGCTGGCAGCTCCGGCTGGGGTCACGCTCTGAGCTCGGAAATGCCGAGCTGCCCCAGTGGAAATTTACTGGCTGGGTCCTGTGTGCCAGAGCCAGCCCGGCTCCTGCCACTGCTCCTTATCTGTGCCCAGCCGGGAGCGCCGGCCAACGGCCCTTCCCAGGGCTGAGGAGCAGCACGGATGCCAGGCTGGGACCCTCCTGCCCCAAACCAAGCCTGCTGCGAGTTCCAGAGGAGCTCTGGGCTCCCATAATTCAGGTCACACCTGGGAAAAGTGTCACTTTGCACCACATCAGGCACAAACTTGTCCTCAAATTAACTTCACGCACACATGGGAAGGCAGAGGTGACCCTACGCTTCAGCTTTTTTAGGGATGCTGGAAACACCCAGAAGCGCGGTGGGGTTTTTTTCCAGGCACCTTTCGCTCCGTGACTCGTTTGCAGGAGGAAGCTCAGTGGGATCGTTTGTCCTCGACACGCTCCGATGGCGCTGGCCCCGCGTGCAGAGCAGCTGCTGCACCTCCAGCCACCCTGGATCACCCCTTCCTGTCCCTTTCGTTGAGTGATTCTGTCTTCGGGAATGGGAATGGGGATATGGGGATGGGGAGGAGACGACAGGGGGCTGTGAGCAGTGAGATGAAGGCTCAGAGCTCGGAGATTGTTCTACGTGAGGGGAAAGAAAAACAAACGGAGGAAACGTGTCGGTGACACAAATCTGGAGCTGCTCGGCTTAGCCTGGACCCGCTGAGGGGGGACGAGGGATGGTTCCTACCTGCATCCCCCACAGCTGAACCCTTCCCCGTGCTCAGAGCTTCCCTCGAGCTCGCGCGGAATCGAGCCCTGAACCTGCTTCTGAGGAGCCACCGAGGACCTGGTGCTTCTTTGATAGGAATGGTTGGACTTTGATGGGAATGGTTGGACTCGATGATCCGCTGGGTCTCTTCCAACCTGGTGATTCTATGATTCTCTGTGATTCTCCAGCTCCAAACTGAGGGGCTCGCTGGCCCCATCCTTGGGCCCCGAGTGGGTTTGTGGTGGCCGAGGGCGGGTGGGCCCGGTTGCTGGGGGAGCGGGAGCGGCGGCCGAGGCTGCGCGCTCGCCTGGCCCCCCGCCATCCCCCCCCCCCACCCCGGCAGCTGGGGAGCGAAGGCGCTTGGGCGGCCGTCCCGGGCTCGTGGCCCACGGCCGACGCGTTGG